>CAUPSL010000515.1:0-5000 GCA_963514005.1 Raja brachyura
CATCTGGACAACAGATGACAGAACAGGGGGTTACACACAAAGCTGGAGAAACTCAGCGGGTGCAGCAGCATCTAAGGAGCGAAGGAGATAGGCGACGTTTCGGGTCGAGACCCTTCTTCAGATGACAGAACAGATCTGGTGTCAGGACAACAGCCTCCTCTTGAACATCAAAAACAAAGGAGCTGATCGTGGACTTTAGGAGGGCACATCATCCGAGGACGTACACACCATTGAGGATAAATGGGGATACTGTGGATAGGGTGAGCTGTTTTAAATACCTGGGAGCCCACATCTCTGAGGATATGACATGGACATCACACGCTGCAGCACTCGTGAGTAAGGCAAGGCAGCGCCTTTACCACCTCAGGCAATTGAGGAAATTCAATTCAATTGAGTGGCTCCGAGGATCCTCCAGTGCTTCTACTCTGCAGCTGTGGAAAGCATCTTGTCTGGAAACATTACAATCTGGTTTGGGAATTGCTCTGCCCAGGACAAGAAGGCTCTGCAGAGAGTAGTGCGTTCGGCTGAACACACCATGGGAACTTCACTCGCCCCTCTGCAGGAACTATACATCAGGAGGTGCAACCCCAGAGCCAATAAGATAATGGGAGACCCCTTCCACCCCTGCAGCGGACTGTTCCAGCTCTTACGGTCAGGCAAACGCCTCCGTTGCCATGCTGTGAGAACGGAGAGGATGAGAAGGGGTTTCTCCAGAGGCCATTCGGACTGTAAACTCCTATCCCACCAGAGACTAACTTTACTAACTTACTGGACCACAATACCGCCCACAATATTTAATACAGAAAAGAGCATGTGATTCTGTTTGTAGTTTGTTGTTTGTTGGTTGTTTGTTTGTTTGTTTTTTGCACAAAGTCCGCAGGCACGGCCACTTCTCATTTCACTGCACATCCGTATGTGTATGTGACGAATAAACTTGACTTAAACGTTGCCCCTCTCACCTTACAGCTGCCCCTGGTTCATCATCGCCCACAGGTTCTGACTGCCTGTCATATGTTACATTTAATTTGTTGATAAATAATACCAACATGTCAGGGACTAATGCACAACAAATAGTGGCTGCGCAGTACTTTACCTCCGCCTGGTCTTGTGGATAGTTGCTGCTCCTAGCGCCTCCTCTACTCGCTGCTAGAGTTCACAGAGTGAGTGATCATGGCAGTCTGCGTTGAAGCTTAAGGGCGACATTTGGAGATGGTCGGTTACACAAAAAGCTGGAGAAACTCAGCGGGTGCAGCAGCATCTAAGGAGTGAAGGAGATAGGCGACGTTTCGGGTCGAGACCCTTCTTCAGATTTGGAGATGGTCCCTGGGCAGGGGCGGGGTCAGGGGAGGCTACGGCCCCGCCCCTCGTGCTTGATTGACGGGAGAGGCGTCAATGCAGCCGATTGTTGCCGCCGCAGGGTCCTAGGTCCCGGCTCCCTCCCCCCCAATGCCAACATCTCTTCCTCCTCTCTCCCCCTCCCCTCCCTCCTCTCTCATAGAAACATAGAAAATAGGTGCAGGAGTAGGCCATTCGGCCTTCAAGCCTGCACCGCCATTCAATGTGATCATGACTGATCATCCAACTCAGTATCCCGTACCTGCCTTCTCTCCATACCCTCTGATCCCTTTAGCCACAAGGGCCACATCTAACTCCCTCTTAAATATAGCCAATGAACTGGCCTCAACTACCTTCTGTGGCAGAGAGTTCCAGAGACCCACCACTCTGCGTGTGAAAAAGGTCCTTCTCATCTCGGTCCTAAAGGATTTCCCCCTTATCCTTAAGTACCTTACTCTCCCCCTCCTCCCTCTCCTCCTCTTTCCCCCTCCCCTCCTTTTTCCCCCTCCCTCCTATTTCCCCTCCTCTCTTCCTCTCCCCTCCTCTCTCCCCCTCCCCTCCTCACTCCCCCTCCCCTCCTCACTCCCCCTCCCCTCCTCTCTCTCCCCTCCCCTCTCTCGCCCCTCCCCTCCTCTCTCCCCTCCTCTCTCCCCCTCCCCTCCTCTCTCCTCCTCCCCTCCCCTCCCCTCCTTACTCCCCCTCCTCTCCTCTCTCTCCCCCTCCCCTCCTCTCTCCCCCTCCCCTCCTCTCTCCCCTCCCCTCCCCTCCTCCGCCCACTCCCCTCCCACCTCTCCCCTCCCCTCCTCTCTCCCCCTCCCCTCCTCACTCCCCCTCCCCTCCTCTCTCTCCCCTCCCCTCCTCACTCCCCCTCCTCTCCTCTCTCCCCCTCCTCTCTCCCCCTCCCCTCCCCTCCTCTCCCCTCCCCTCCTCTCTCCCTCTGCTCCTCTCTCCCCCTCCCCTCCTCTCTCCCCCTCCCCTCCTCACTCCCCCTCCCCTCCTCTCTCTCCCCTCCCCTTCTCACTCCCCCTCCCCTCCTCTCTCCCCCTCCCCTCCTCTCTCCCCCTCCCCTCCCCTCTCCCCCTCCCCTCCCCTCTCTCCCCCTCCCATCCCCTCCCCTCCTCTACCCCCTCCGCTCCTCTCTCCCTCTCCTCTCTTCCCCTCCCCTCCTCTCTCCCCCTCCCCTCTCCCCTCCCCTCTCTCCCCTCCCCTCCCCTCTCTCCCCTCCCCTCCCCTCCTCTCTCCCCACTCCGCTCCTCACTCCCACTCCGCTCCTCACTCCCTCTCCCCTCCCCTCCTCTCTCCCCCTCCCCATGTCTCCCGCTCTCACTCCGTCATTCTTTCCCCTATTTATCCCGCTATGCCACTGTGCTGGCACCGTGTACTTTTCGTTGATATTTTTATAAATGGATAGATGATGATTTATATACGGACAGCAGCGGGTAGAGCTGCTACCTCACAGCGCCAGAGACCCGGGTCCCATCCTGACTACAGAGTTTGCACATTCTCCCCGTGACCCTCGTGGGTTTTCTCCGGGTGCTCCGGTTTCCTCCCACACTGCAAACGCGTGCGAGTTTGTAGGTTAATTGGCTTCTGTGAATTGTAAATTGTCCCCAGTGTGTAGGGAGTGGATGAGAAAGTGGGATAACATAGAACTGGTGTGAACGGGAGATCGCTGGCCAGCATGGATCCTCTGGGCAGTGCTGTGTCTCTCAATCAAGAAAAATGGTGTTTAGTTTTAAAATTAAAACACTGCTTTAGTCAGACCCGCCCACAAATTATCAATAGCTCCTTTATTTTGCTGACGGATTCCTTACGGCGATTTGTCCGCCTTGCAAAGTCAAATGTGGGTCCTTTGAAGGCAGACACGGGTGAAATAATTATGGGCAACAAGGAAATGGCAGAAGAGTTGAATAGGTACTTCGGATCTGTCTTCACTAAGGAAGACACAAACAATCTCCCAGATGTACTGGAGGACAGAGGATCTAAGGGGGTAGAGGAACTGAAAGAAATGATCATTAGGTGAGAAATAATATTGGGTAGGCTAATGGGACTGAAGGATGATAAATCCCCTGGGCCTGATGGTCTGTATCCCAGAGTCCTCAGGGAGGTGGCTCCAGAAATAGTGGACGCATTGGTGATCATTTTCCAATGTTTAGTAGATTCAGGATCAGTTCCTGTGGATTGGAGGATAGCTAATGTTATCCCACTTTTCAAGAAAAGAGCGAGAGAGAAAACGGGGAATTACAGACCAGTTAGCCTGACTTCGGTGGTGGGAAAGATGCTGGAGTCAATTATTAAAGAGGTAATAATGGGGCATTTGGATAGCAGTAAAAGGATTAGTCCAAGTCAGCATGGATTTATGAAAGGGAAATCATGCTTGACTAATCTTCTGGAATTTTTTGAGGATGTGACAAATAACATGGATGAAGAGGTTCCAGTGGATGTAGTATATCTCTACTTTCAGAAAGCCTTTGATAAGGTCCCGCACGGGAGACTGGTGACTAAAATTTGAGCACATGGTATTGGGGGTAGGGTGTTGACATGGATAGAAAATTGGTTGGCAGACCGGAAGCAAAGAGTAAGAGTCAACAGGTCCTTTTCAGAATGGCAGGCAGTGGCGAGTGGAGTGCCGCAAGGCTCAGTGTTGGGGCCGCAACTTTTTACCATATATATTAATGATTTGGAAGAGGGAATTAGGAGCAACACTAGCAAGTTTGCAGATGACACAAAGCTGGGTGGCAGTGTGAACTGTGAAGAGGATGTTAGGAGGTTGCAGGGGGTCCTAGACAGGTTGAGTGAGTGGGCAGATGCATGGCAGATGCAGTATAATATAGATAACACTTTGGCGGCAAAAACAAGGGGGCAGATTATTATGTCAATGGGGTTAGGTTAGGTAAGGGGGAGGTACAGCGAGACCTGGGCGTCCTTGTACACCAGTCACTGAAAGTTGGTGTGCAGGTACAGCAGGCAGTGAGAAAGCTAATGGAATGCTGGCCTTCATAACAAGAGGATTTCAGTATTGGAGTAAAGAGGTTCTTCTGCAGTTATAGGGCTCTGGTAAGACCACATCTGGAGTATTGTGTACAGTTTTGGTCTCATTTGAGGAAGGACATCCTTGTGATTGAGGCAGTGCAGCGTAGGTTCACCAGATTGATGCCTGCGATGGCTGGACTGTCATATGAGGAAAGATTGAAAAGACTAGGCTTGTATTCACTGGAGTTTAGAAGGATGAGGGGGATCTTATAGAAACATATAAAATTATAAGAAGGGTCTCGACCCGAAACGTCGCCTATCTCCTTCACTCCTTAGATGCTGCTGCACCCGCTGAGTTTCTCCAGCTTTTTGTGTAACCCCAAATTATAAAAGGACTGGACAAGCTAGATGCAGGAAAAATGTTCCTAATGTTGGGTGAGTCCAGAACCAGGGGCCACAATCTTAGAATAAAGGGGAGGTCATTTAAGACTGAGGTAAGAAAAAACTTTTTTACCCAGAGAGTTGTGA
The DNA here is from genome assembly GCA_963514005.1 of Raja brachyura. The sequence continues at coordinate 4,837 of CAUPSL010000515.1, forward strand.
ATTTGTGGAATTCCCTGCCACAGAGGGCAGTGGAGGCAAAATCACTGGATGGATTTAAGAGGGAGTTAGATAGAGCTCTAGGGGCTAGTGGAGTCAAGGGATATGGGGAGAAGGCAGGCACGGGTTATTGATAGGGGACGATCAGCCATGATCACAATGAATGG
>CAUPSL010000515.1:10000-15159 GCA_963514005.1 Raja brachyura
CTGGAAGGTTTGGAGGAATGGTGGCAGATGAGCCATTTGTCAAGATCAGGGTTGTCTATCAACCTGAACCATGACCACAGATCACCAAGTGCTGGAGGAACTCAGTGGGTCAGGCCAAGTTCACACGAGGAATCAACAGATGACATTTTAAATGAAGAATCTTCCAACGTCAGAACTTTTCCCAGGGAGGAAATGTACAAGATGGTTGTCGCAAGTTGCAGCGGGATCTTAATCGATTGGCCAGGTGGGCTGAGGAATAGAAACATAGAAACATAGAAATTAGGTGCAGGAGTAGACCATTCGGCCGTTCGAACCTGCACCGCCATTCAATATGATCATGGCTGATCATCCAACTCAGTATCCCATACCTGCCTTCTCTCCATACCCTCTGATCCCTTTAGCCACAAGGGCCACATCTAACTCCCTCTTAAATATAGACAATGAACTGGCCTCAACTACCCTCTGTGGCAGAGAGTTCCAGAGACCCACTACTCTCTGTGTGAGAGTCTGAAGAAGGGTCTCGACCCGAAACGTCGCCTATCTCCTTCGCTCCTTAGATGCTGCTGCACCCGCTGAGTTTCTCCAGCTTTTTGTGTAAATCTCTGTGTGAAAATGGTTGATGGAATTTAACACAGAGAAATGTGAGGTGTTTAATTTTGGGAAGTCTAACATGGGATAGAACCTACACAGTGAATGGTAAGACTCTGGGGAGTGTTGTAGAGCAGAGGGATCTAGGCGTGTGGGTGTGTAGTTCCTTAAAAGTGATGTCACTAGTGGTCAAAAAGGAGTTTGGCACATTGGCCTTCATCAGTCAGAGAACTGTGGAGAAGTTCGAAGGTCATGTTGCAGTTGTATAAGACATATAACATATAACATATAACAATTACAGCACAGCACAGAAACAGGCCCTCTCGGTCCTTCCAGTCCGTGCCGACTATTTATTTTCCCCTAGTCCCATCTACCTGCACTCAGACCATACCCCTCCATTCCCTTCCTGTCCATATACCTATCCACTTTAGCTTTAAAGACGTTGGTGAGGCCGCATTTAGAATATTGTGTTCAGTCCTGGGAACGATGTTATTGTAAAGATGTTATCAAGCTTGAAAGGGGTGGAGAAAAGATTTACAAGGATGTTACCAATGTTCAAGGAGCCTGAGCTAAAGGGAGAGGTTGAGCAGGCTGGGTATCGATTGGAGGCAGGAGGATGTGGGGTGACAATAGACAATAGATAATGGGTGCAGGAGCAGGCCATTCGGCCCTTCGAGCCAGCACCGCCATTCAATGTGATCATGGCTGATCATCCACAATCAGTACCCCGTTCCTGCCTCCTCCCCATATCCCCTGACTCTGCTATCTTTAAGAGCCCCATCTAGCTCTTTCTTGAAAGCATCCAGAGAACCGGCCTCCACCACCCTCGTGAGGCAGAGAATTCCACAGACTCACAACTCTCTGTGAGAAAAAGTGCTTCCTTGTCTCTGTTCTAAATGGCTTACCCCTTATTCTTAAACTGTGGTCCCTGGTTCTGGACTCCCCCAACATCGGGAACATGTTTCCTGCCTCAAGCGTGTCCAAACCCTTAACAATCTTATAAGTTTCAATGAGATATCCTCTCATCCTTCTAAACTCCAGAGTGTACAAGCCCAGCTGCTCAATTCTCTCAGCATATGACAGTCCCGCCATCCTGGGAATTAACCTTGTAAACCTACGCTGCACTCCCTCAATAGCAAGAATGTCCTTCCTCAAATTAGGGAACCAAAACTGCACACAATACTCCAGGTGTGGTCTCACTAGGGCTCTGTACAACTACAGAAAAACCTCTTTGCTCCTATATTCAATTCCTCTTGTTATAAAGGCCAACATGCCATTCGCTTTCTTCACTGCCTGCTGTACCTGCATGCTTACTTTCATAGACTGATGAACAAAGACCTGAAGAAGGGTCTCGACCCAAAACGTTGCCTATCTCCTTCGCTCCTTAGATGCTGCTGCACCCGCTCAGTTTCTCCAGCTTTTTGTGTAACCCCCAGATCCTGTTGTACTTCCCCTTTTCCCAACTTGACGCCATTTAGATAGTAATCTGCCTTCCTGTTTTTGCTCCCAAAGTGGATAATCTCATTGATCTTATTGATCTTATTGAGTGTGGTCTTATTGAGGCGGATAAAATCATGAGAGGAATAGATTGGGTAGACGCGCATAATCTCTTGCGCAGAGGTGGGGAATCAAAGACCAGAGGACTTAACATTAAGGTGAGGGGAGAAAGATTTAATAGAAATCTTAGGGGTAACTTTTTAATGCAAAGGGTGGTGGGTATATGGAACTAGCTGCCAGAGGAGGTATTTGAGGGGGGAGAAGGAGGAGGGGAGGGAGGGAGGGAGGGGGAGATGGGGGAGAGGTACGGGAATGGGGGGAGGGGTGGAGAGGAGGGGGAGTGGGGAGGAGAGTGGGAAGGGGGGTAACGGGATGTCGGTCCCAGACTGGTCACTGACTGTGGGTGGGCAGCTGGCTGGTATGGGCGCATTTTGCTGGGATCATGTACATACATGTGTGTGATCATTTACACATGTGTGTGTGATCATGTATACATGTGTGTGTGATCATGTATACATGTGTGTGTGATCATGTACACATGTGTGTGTGATCATGTACACGTGTATGATCATGTACACATGTGTGTGTGATCATGTATACATGTGTGTGTGATCATGTATACATGTGTGTGTGATCATGTACACATGTGTGTGTGATCATGTACACCTGTGTGTCATCATGTACACATGTGTGTGTGATCATGTACACGTGTGTGTGATCATGTACACATGTGTGTGTGATCATGTACACGTGTGTGTGATCATGTACACATGTGTGTGTGATCATGTACACATGTGTGTGATTATGTACACATGTGTGTGTGATCATGTACATACATGTGTGTGATCATGTACACATGTGTGTGATCATGTACATACATGTGTGTGATCATGTACACATGTGCGTGTGATCATGTACATACATGTGTGTGATCATGTACATACATGTGTGTGATCATGTACATACGTGTGTGTGATCATGTACACATGTGTGTGTGTGATCATGTACATACGTGTGTGTGATCATGTACACATGTGTGTGTGATCATGTACATACGTGTGTGTGATCGTGTACACATGTGTGTGTGATCATGTACATACATGTGTGTGATCATGTACACATGTGTGTGTAATCATGTACATACATGTGTGGGATCAGAGGTGTTGATTACTGTCTGGGCACCCCTTCATCCTTAATCACCCCTCAGCGTGAACACATGACACGCAGGGAATAAAGATCAGACCGGCATGGTGGCGCAGCGGGTAGAGCTGGTGCCTCACAGCGCCAGAGACCAGGGTTCCATCCTGACCACGGATGCTGTCTGTACAGAGTTTGCACGTTCTCCCCATGACCCCGCGTGGGTTTTCTCCAGGTGCTCCGGTTTCCTCCCGCATCCCAAAGACGTGCAGGTTTGTAGGTGAATTGGCTTCTGTAAATTGTCCCTCATGTGTCGGGAATAGATGAGAAAGTGGGATAACATAGAACTAGTATGAATGGGTTATCGCTGGTCGGTGTGGACTTGCTGGGCCGAAGGGCCTATTTCCGCGCTGGATCTCTAAACTAAATTAAACTATAGGAAGGACGTCCTTTAAATGAAAATGTCACAGAAATGCATCCACATAACAGGCTGGGAATGGAGGGTTGTGGGTTACGTGCAGGCAGAGGAGATCAGTGTAACTTCACATCATGTCCAGCAGGGACATTGTGGGCCGAAGGGCCTGTGCTGTACTGTTCTATGTTGTAAATATGTCATGAGGTTTAACTAGATCAGAAGGCTGAGTTATATACCATTGTTTTCCCAGGAGCAAACAGGCCAGTGGGTGGTGACGTTAGAGACACATATATAAACAAAGTCGATGATCATCGTAACTTTCCCTAGGTTTGGGGAATCTAAAACTACAAGCACTAACGTTAAAATACGCAACTAAAACGTTGGTGAGGCCGCAGATCTGATCACCCAGCTCCAGGAAGTAAATAAGTAAGTAAGTAAGTTTATTGGCCAAGTATTCACATACAAGGGAATTTGCCTTGGTGCTCCGCCCACAAGTAACAACATGACATACAGTGACAGTTACGAAGGATGTCGTTAACCCTCTCTCCCCCTTCCCCCTCCCAATTTCCTCAACTACGCCTCCCCTCCTCCTCTTCCCCCAATTCTCCCATTGATGGGGCAACCCAATGCATGACGTCAGGAAAGCGTGACGGCAGGCTCGGCCCCGCCCCTGTGGATGCAGCGGGGCTGTGATTGGCCGGCGGGCTGTCAGTCAGGAGGGGGGCGGGCTGTCAGTCAGGGAGGGAGCGGATACATTGTGGCGGCGCGAGGGGGGTTCCCCGGGGACCCCGACTGGATACATTGTCGCGAGTCGGAGCCAGGGGGCTTCCCCCCGGGACAGGTTGGATACATTGTCGTGGCGTCACAGGAGCAAGAGGGGAACCTCCGCCTGGGCCGTCCGACCCACCGGCCCTGCTCAGCTGCTGCCTCTGCCCGCAGCCCTACGCTCTGCCTCTGCCCGCAGCCTCCAGCCCTCTGCACCTGGAACTAGCGCCCAGTCTCTCTGTGGGCAATCTCTCCATCATGGGTGACAAGTCCGGCACGAGGTGGGTATATCCTTCTCCATTTTATTGCCCCCTTTTAGAATGTGCATGTCCTCTTCCCCCCTCGCTCACCGCCCGCCGCGTTATTTAAAGCAACATTGCCCTCTTGCTCCTTGTCTTCTCCCAGCCCCCCCGTCACCCCCCACTCCCACCCCCACTAAAAACACACTCAGCCTCTCTCTCCCCCCCCCCCCCCCCCCTTGCACGCAGATCGACTGCAGCCAGGGTTTGTTGGATCCGTGACCAAACCTAGATAGAGCCCTGGCCTCTGCGTCCTCAAGACGTTAGCTTAAGTCCGTCCGGCTTAAATTGATAAAACTCATGCAGTGGATATTTATATAAAACATATATGTTTCTGTCTCCATTCCTGTTTGCGATTAAAGACCCGAACAGCTCTGCTCCTGAATAATTCAGCTGCCAATGACTCAAGCACGTCTCTGCCACCTCTACTCAGGGAGAAGAAACCCTGTTTCTTCCAC
>CAUPSL010000516.1:0-26093 GCA_963514005.1 Raja brachyura
AGACTCTCCCACTGGTGGGAACATCCTCTCAACATCCGCTCGTTCACTATTCGGTAAGTTTCAATGAGGTCCCCCCCTCATCTTTCGAAACTCCAGCGAGTACAGGCCCAATTAATGGATGTTTTTAGGGATCTACCTTAATTGTTCTTAAGGTAGAGATCGATAGATTCTTGATTAGTGCGGGTGTCAGGGGTTACGGGGAGAAGGCAGGAGAATGGGGTTAGAGGGAGAGATAGATCAGCCACGATTGAATGTGGAGTAGACTTGATGGGCCGAATGGCCTCATTCTGTTAACGGGGGAGAACGTGCAAACTCCGCACAGACAGCGCCCGTAGTCGGGATGGAACCCGGGGTCTCCGGCGCCGTGAGGCGGCAACTCCACCGTCGCGCACCCGCCATGTCGTGTCTCTTACCATTGAAGTTTTAACCAAAGGTAGACACAGAATGCTGGAGTAACTCAGCGGGACAGGCAGCGTCTCTGGAGAGAAGGAGTGGGCGACGTTTCGGGTCGAGACCCTTCCTCAGAACTCGAACCTGAGTGTCCACCCTGGCTTTATCCACAACTACACCCATCAACACTTGATCAAACGTTGCCTTCTTCTGTGCCGGGGCCTCGACACATTGGACCAATTCCATTTAGTCTAAGTCATTGGCACTGTGACAGTCCCAGTCTGCATTGGGGAAGTTACAACTGCCCACAATGACAACAGACAAGGAGGAGGCCATTCGGCCCTTCGAGCCAGCACCGCCATTCATTGTGATCATGGCTGAGCGTCGCCAATCAATAACCCGTGCCTGCCTTCTCCCCATATCCCTTGACTCCACTAGCCCCTAGAGCTCTATCCAACTCTCTCTTAAATCCATCCAGTGACTTGGCCTCCACTGCCCTCTGTGGCAGGGAATTCCATAAATTCACAACTCTCTGGGTGAAAACGTTTTTTTCTCACCTCAGTCTTAAATGACCTCCCCTCTGTTCTAAGACTGTGTGGCCCCTGGTTCTGGACTCGCCCCACATTGGGAACATTTTTCCTGCATCCTTGCTGCTGCCTGCTATCTCCAAGCAGATGTGTTCATCTAATTGCCATTGACTAAATGTAGTACACTCCCAACAAGGTGATCATTCATAGAAACATAGAAATTAGGTGCAGGAGGAGGCCATTCGGCCCTTCGAGCCTGCACCGCCATTCAATGTGATCATGGCTGATCATCCAACTCAGTATCCCGTACCTGCCTTCTCTCCATACCCTCTGATCCCACAAGGGCCACATCTAACTCCCTCTGAAATATAGCCAATGAACTGGCCTCAACTACCCTCTGTGGCAGAGAATTCCAGAGACTCACCACTCTCTGTGTAAAGAATGTTTTCCTCATCTCGGTCCTAAAGGAATTCCCCCTTATCCTTAGACTGTGACCCCTTGTTCTGGACTCCCCCAACATCGGGAACAATCTTCCAGCATCTAGCTTCTCCAACTCCTTAAGAATTTTGTAAGTCTCTATAAGATCCCCCCTCAATCTTCTAAATTCCAGCGAGTACAAGCCGAGTCTATCCAGTCTTTCCTCATATGAAAGTCCTGACATCCCAGGAATCAGTCTGGTGAATCTTCTCTGCACTCCCTCTATGGCAAGGATGTCTTTCCTCAGATTTGGAGACCAAAACTGTACGCAATACTCCAGGTGTGGCCTCACCAAAACCCTGTACAACTGCAGTAGAACCTCCCTGCTCCTATACTCAAATAGGTGCAGGAGTCGGCCATTTGGCCCTTCGAGCCAGCACCGCCATTCAATGTGATCGTGGCTGATCATCCACAATCAGTACCCCCGTTCCTGCCTTCTCCCCGTATCCCCTGACTCCGCTATCTTTAAGAGCCCTATCTAGCCCTCTCTCGAAAGCATCCAGAGAACCGGCCTCCACCGCCCTCTGAGGCAGAGAATTCCACAGACTCACCACTCTCTGTGAGAAAAAGTGTTTCCTCGTCTATCCGCTATCTTAAAGACCCCATTAGAAACATAGAAACATAGAAAATAGGTGCAGGAGGAGGCCATTTGGCCCTTCGAGCCAGCACCGCCATTCATTTTGATCATGGCTGATCGTCCCCTATCAATAACCCGTGCCTGCCTTCTCCCCATATCCCTTGACTCCACTAGCCCCTAGCGCTCTATCCAACTCTCTCTTAAATCCATCCAGTGATTTGGCCTCCACTGCCCTCAGTGGCAGGGAATTCCACAAATTCACAACTCTCTGGGTAAAAAAGTTTTTTCTCACCTCTGTCTTAAATGACCTCCCCTTTATTCTAAGACTGTGTGGCCCCTGGTTCTGGACTCACCCAACATTGGGAACATTTTTCCTGCATCCTTGCTGCTGCCTGCTATCTCCAAGCACATGTGTTCATCTAATTGCCATTGACTAAATGTAGTACACTCCCAACAAGGTGATCATTCCCATTACATTTCTCAGCTTCAGAAAGCAAACTCAATGCTAGCATGTATTTCAAGAGGGCTTGTCTACAGGGATGTAACGCTGAGGCTCTATAAGGCGCTGGTCAGGCCCCATGTGGAACATTGTGAGCAGTTTTGGGCCCCATATCTGAGGAAGGATGTGCCGGCTCTGGAGAGGGTCCAGAGGAGGTTTACAAGAACCATCCCAGGAATGAGTGGGTTAACCTATGATGAGCGTTTGTCGGCACTGGGCTGTACTCGCTGGGGTTTAGAAGGATGAGGGGGGATCGCATTGAAACTTAGCAAAAATGTTTCATTCATAGCAAACGGATTTGAGTATAGGAGCAGGGAGGTTCTACTTCAGTTGTATAGGGTCTTGGTGAGACCACACCTGGAGTATTGCGTACAGTTCTGGTCTCCAAATCTGAGGAAGGACATTATTGCCACAGAGGGAGTGCAGCGAAGGTTCACCAGACTGATTCCTGGGATGTCAGGACTGTCTTATGAACAAAGACTGGATAGACTCAGTTTATACTCTCTAGAATTTAGGAGATTGAGAGGCGATCTTATAGAAACTTACAAAATTCTTAAGGGGTTGGACAGGCTAGATGCAGGAAGATTGTTCCCGATGTTGGGGAAATCCAGTACAAGGGGTCACAGCTTAAGGATAAGGGGGAAATCCTTTAGGACCGAGATGAGAAGGACTTTTTTCACACAGAGAGTGGTGGGTCTCTGGAACTCTCTGCCACAGAGGGTAGTTGAGGCCAGTTCATTGGCTATATTTAAAAGGACGTTAGATGTGGCACTTGTGGCTAAAGGGATCAGAGGGTATGGAGAGAAGGCAGGTACGGGATACTGAGTTGGATGATCAGCCATGATCATATTGAATGGCGGTGCAGGCTCGAAGGGCCGAATGACCTACTCCTGCACCTATTGTCCATGTTTCTATGTTTCTATGAAACGTACCGAATAGTGAAAGGCCCGGATAGAGTGGATGTGGAGAGGATGTTTCCACTGGTGGGAGAGTCTAGGAGCAGAGGGTCACAGCCTCAGAATTAAAGGACGTTGCTTTAGTTAGGAGATGAGGAGGAATTTCTTTAGTCAGAGGGTGGTGAATCTGTGGGATTCTTTGCCACAGAAGGCTGTGGAGGCCACAAGTCAGTGGATATTTTTAAGGCAGAGATAGATAGATTCTTGATTAGTGCGGGTGTCAGGGGTTATGGGGAGAAGGCAGGAGAATGGGGCTAGGAGGGAGAGATAGATCAGCCGTGATTGAAATGCGGAGTAGACTTGATTTAGTTTAGAGACACAGCGCGGAAACAGGCCCTTCGGCCCACCGAGTCCGTGCCGACCAGCGATCCCCGCACACTAACACTATCCTACACACACTAGGGACAATGTACATTCACCGAGCCAATTTACCTCCAAACCTGCACGTCTTTGGAGTGTGGGAGGAAACCGAAGATCTCGGAGAAAACCCCACGCAGGTCACGGGGAGAAACGTGCAAACTCTGCACAGACAGCGCCCGCGGTCGGGGATCGAACCCGGGTCTCCGGCGCCGTGAGGCAGCGACTCCACCGCTGTGATGGGGCGAACGGCCTAACTCTGCTCCCATCCCTCACCACCTTATGCCTCCCAAAAAAGCAGGCAGGTTTGTAGGATAATTGGCTTTGGGTGAAATTGTAAACTGTCCCGGTTAGCGCGCGAGGGCGTGCGGGGATGGGCGAGGACTCGGTGGGCCGAAGGGCCTGCGTCTCCCCCCATCCCCACCCCCCGCTCCATCCCTCCACACCGAGCTGAACTCACAACGCTGGCATGGACGGAACAAGAATAAAAATAACCGAAGTGGTTGCACGACAGGCAGGAGCACTCGAGGGGCGAGAGGGGTCAGACACCATTCGCGTTGGATCACTGAGAGAGAGCCAATACGCAACGCCACACGCTTCGGCAACAGATTAGCGAGCTATGGGCTGAATATATTATTCAAAGAGCGTGGGATTTGCAACACTCGAAGACTTCACCCGTGGTCACCATGGCAACTCGGTCATATTCAACCTCTACATGTTGTGTGGCTGGGTAATTGGGAAGGACGAGGGGGGGGGGGGTGGTGATAGCAGGAGCAATGTTGGTACAGCAGGCAGTGAAGAAAGCCAATGGCATGTTGGCCTTCATAACAAGAGGAATCCAATATAGGAGCAAACAGGTCCTTCTGCAGTTGTACAGGGCCCTAGTGAGACCACACCTGGGGTATTGTGTGCAGTTTTGGTCCCCTAATTTGAGGAAGGACATTCTTGCTATTGAGGGAGTGCAGCGTAGATTCTGCAGTTGTACAGGGCCCTGGTGAGACCACACCTGGGGTATTATGTGCAGTTTCGGTCTCCTAATTTGAGGAAGGGCATACTTGCTATTGAGGGAGTGCTGCGTAGGTTCTGCAGTTGTACAGAGCCCTGGTGAGACCACACCTGGAGTATTGTGTGCAGTTTTGGTCCCCTAATTTGAGGAAGGGCATACTTGCTATTGAGGGAGTGCAGCGTAGGTTTACAAGGTTAATTCCCGGGATGGCGGGACTGTCATATGCTGAGAGAATGGAGCGGCTGGGCTTGTACACTCTGGAGTTTAGAAGGATGAGAGGGGATCTTATTGAAACATACAAGATTATTAAGGGTTTGGACACGCTAGAGGCAGGAAACATGTTCCCGATGTTGCGGGGAGTCCAGAACCAGGGGCCACTGTTTAAGAATAAGGGGTAAGCCATTTAGAACGGAGACGAGGAAACACTTTTTCTCACAGAGACTGGTGAGTCTGTGGAATTCTCTGCCTCAGAGGGCGGTGGAGGCCGATTCTCTGGATGCTTTCAAGAGAGAGCTAGATAGGGCTCTTAAAGATAGCGGAGTCAGGGGATATGGGGAGAAGGCAGGAACGGGGTACTGATTGGGGATGATCAGCCATGATCACATTGAATGGCGTTGCTGGCTCGAAGGGCCGAATGGCCTCCTCCTGCACCTGTTGTCTATTGTCTATTGTCTATTGTCAATGGTGTGTAATGTTGATGCATGTATGGTGCCACAGTCTGGACAACTTCTACAGATGCGCCGTAGAAAGCATTTTATCAGGATGCATCACAGCACGGTTTGGGAACAGGACCGTCCATGACCGCAAGAAATTGCAGCGAATTGTGGACGCAGCCCAGACCATCGCACAAACCAACCTCCCTCCCATTGACTCCATCTACACCTCACGCTGCCCCGGCAAGGCCAGCAGCATCATCAAGGACCAGTCTCACCCCGGCCACTCCCTCTTCCCCCCTCTCCCATCAGGCAAGAGGTACATAAGTGTGAAAACGAAGGCACACACCTCCAGAAGAGGGAGTGGGTTGACTTGACCTGAAACGTTAACCATTTCTTTCCACACAGATGCTGCCTGACCTGCAGACTCTTTCATTCTTGACCTGAAACGCTAACCCTGTTTCTCTCCCCACGGATGCTGCCTGACTGGACGTGTGTTTGCAGCATTCTCCGGTTTTAGTTCAGATTTGCAGCACCTGCACTTTGATTTTCTTTTCAATTTCCAGGTAGGTTGTGCAGCATCTTTATCTATCTGTATCTGTGTATCTGTGTATCTGTATCTGTGTATCTGTATCTGTGTATCTGTGTATCTGTATCTGTGTATCTGTATCTGTGTATCTGTGTATCTGTATCTGTGTATCTGTTAATCTGTGTATCTGTATCTGTGTATCTGTGTATCTGTATCTGTGTATCTGTATCTGTGTATCTGTGTATCTGTATCTGTGTATCTGTATCTGTGTATCTGTGTATCTGTATCTGTGTATCTGTTAATCTGTGTATCTGTATCTGTGTATCTGTGTATCTGTATCTGTGTATCTGTGTATCTGTATCTGTATCTGTGTATCTGTGTATCTGTATCTGTGTATCTGTGTATCTGTGTATCTGTGTATCTGTATCTGTGTATCTGTATCTGTGTATCTGTGTATCTGTATCTGTGTATCTGTTAATCTGTGTATCTGTATCTGTGTATCTGTGTATCTGTGTATCTGTGTATCTGTATCTGTGTATCTGTATCTGTGTATCTGTGTATCTGTGTATCTGTGTATCTGTATCTGTGTATCTGTATCTGTGTATCTGTGTATCTGTATCTGTGTATCTGTTAATCTGTGTATCTATATCTGTGTATCTGTGTATCTGTATCTGTGTATCTGTGTATCTGTGTATCTGGGTATCTGTGTATCTGTGTATCTGTATCTGTATCTGTGTATCTGTGTATCTGGGTATCTGTATCTGTGTATCTGTGTATCTATACCTGTATCTGTGTATCTGTGTATCTGTATCTGTATCTCTATATGTGTATCTGTATCTGTGTGTCTGTGTATCTGTGTATCTGTGTCTGTGTATCTGTGTCTGTGTATCTGTGTATCTGTGTATCTGTGTATCTGTATCTGTGTATCTGTATCTGTGTATCTGTATCTGTGTGTCTGTGTATCTGTGTATCTGTATCTGTATCTGTGTATCTGTGTATCTGTATCTGTATCTGTGTATCTGTATCTGTGTATCTGTGTATCTGTGTATCTGTATCAGTTTATCACTGTATCTGTATCTGTATCTGTGCATCTGTGTATCTGTGTATCTGTATCTGTGCATCTGTGTATCTGTGCATCTGTGTATCTGTATCTGTGTATCTGTGTATCTGTGTATCTGTGTATCTGTGTATCTCTATCTGTGTATCTGTTAATCTGTGTATCTGTATCTGTGTATCTGTGTATCTGTGTATCTGTGTATCTCTATCTGTGTATCTGTTAATCTGATACAGATACAGATACACAGATACACAGATTCTGTGTTTCTGTGTTAATCTGTGTATCTGTATCTGTGTATCTGTGTATCTGTATCTGTGTATCTGTGTATCTGTATCTGTGTATCTGTGTATCTGTATCTGTGTATCTGTTAATCTGTGTATCTGTATCTGTGTATCTGTGTATCTGTATCTGTGTATCTGTGTATCTGTATCTGTGTATCTGTTAATCTGTGTATCTGTATCTGTGTATCTGTGTATCTGTGTATCTGTGTATCTGTATCTGTGTATCTGTATCTGTGTATCTGTGTATCTGTGTATCTGTGTATCTGTATCTGTGTATCTGTATCTGTGTATCTGTATCTGTGTATCTGTGTATCTGTGTATCTGTATCTGTGTATCTGTTAATCTGTGTATCTGTATCTGTGTATGTGTATCTGTATCTGTGTATCTGTGTATCTGTATCTGTATCTGTGTATCTGTGTATCTGTATCTGTGTATCTGTGTATCTATATCTGTATCTGTGTATCTGTGTATCTGTATCTGTATCTGTATATGTGTATCTGTATCTGTGTGTCTGTGTATCTGTGTATCTGTATCTGTGTATCTGTATCTGTGTATCTGTATCTGTGTGTCTGTGTATCTGTGTATCTGTATCTGTATCTGTGTATCTGTATCTGTGTATCTGTGTATCTGTGTATCTGTGTATCTCTGTATCTGTGTATCTGTGTATCTGTGTATCTGTGTATCTGTGTATCTGTGTATCTGTGTATCTGTGTATCTGTATCAGTTTATCACTGTATCTGTATCTGTATCTGTGTATCTGTGTATCTGTGTATCTGTATCTGTGCATCTGTGTATCTGTGCATCTGTGTATCTGTATCTGTGTATCTGTGTATCTGTATCTGTGTATCTGTGTATCTGTATCTGTGTATCTGTATCTGTGTATCTGTATCTGTGTATCTGTATCTGTGTATCTGTATCTGTGTATCTGTGTCTGTGTATCTGTGCATCTGTGTATTTGTGTATCTGTGTATGTGCATCTGTATCTGTATCTGTGTATCTGTATTTGTGTATCTGTATCTGTGTATCTGTGCATCTGTGTATCTGTGTATCTGTGTATCTGTATCTGTGTATCTGTATCTGTGTCTGTGTATCTGTGTATCTGTGTATCTGTATCTGTGTATCTGTGTATCTGTGTATCTGTATCTGTGTATCTGTGTATCTGTGTATCTGTGTATCTGTGTTTCTGTATCTGTGTATCTGTGTATCTGTGTTTCTGTATCTGTGTATCTGTGTATCTGTATCTGTGTATCTGTGTATCTGTATCTGTGTATCTGTGTATCTGTATATCTGTATCTGTATCTGTGTATCTGTGTATCTGTGTATCTGTGTATCTGTATCTGTATCTGTGTATCTGTGTATCTGTGTATCTGTGTATCTGTGTATCTGTGTATCTGTATCTGTATATCTGTGTATCTGTATCTGTATCTGTATCTGTGTATCTGTGTATCTGTGTATCTGTGTATCTGTGTATCTGTGTATCTGTGTATCTGTGTATCTGTGTATCTGTATCTGTGTATCTGTGTAACTGTATCTGTGTATCTGTATCTGTGTATCTGTGTATCTGTATCTGTGTATGTGTATCTGTGTATCTGTGTATATGTGTATCTGTATCTGTATCTGTGTATCTGTGTATCTGTATCTGAATCTGTGTGTCTGTGTGTCTGTGTATCTGTATATCTGTATATCTGTGTATCTGTGTATCTGTGTATCTGTATCTGTGTATCTGTATCTGTGTATCTGTATCTGTGTATCTGTGTATCTGTGTATCTGTATCTGTGTATCTGTATCTGTGCATCTGTGTATCTGTATCTGTGTATCTGTGTATCTGTGTATCTGTATCTATCTGTGTATCTGTGTATCTGTGTATCTGTGTGTCTGGGTATCTGTGTATCTGTGTATCTATGTATCTGTGTCTGTATCTGTGTATCTGTGTATCTGTGTATCTGTGTATCTGTATCTGTGTATCTCTGTATCTGTATCTGTGTATCTGTGTACCTGTGTATCTGTATCTGTGTATCTGTGCATCTGTATATCTGTATCTGTATCTGTGTATCTGTGTATCTGTGTATCTGTGTATCTGTATCTGTATCTGTGTATCTGTGTATCTGTGTATCTGTGTATCTGTATCTGTATCTGTGTATCTGTGTATCTGTATCTGTATCTGTATCTGTATCTGTGTATCTGTGTATCTGTGTATCTGTGTATCTGTGTATCTGTGTATCTGTATCTGTGTATCTGTGTAACTGTATCTGTGTATCTGTATCTGTGTATCTGTATCTGTGTATCTGTGTATCTGTATCTGTGTATGTGTATCTGTGTATCTGTGTATATGTGTATGTGTATCTGTATCTGTGTATCTGTGTATCTGTATCTGAATCTGTGTGTCTGTGTGTCTGTGTATCTGTATATCTGTATATCTGTGTATCTGTGTATCTGTGTATCTGTATCTGTGTATCTGTATCTGTGTATCTGTATCTGTGTATCTGTGTATCTGTGTATCTGTATCTGTGTATCTGTATCTGTGCATCTGTGTATCTGTATCTGTGTATCTGTGTATCTGTGTATCTGTATCTATCTGTGTATCTGTGTATCTGTGTATCTGTGTGTCTGGGTATCTGTGTATCTGTGTATCTATGTATCTGTGTCTGTATCTGTGTATCTGTGTATCTGTGTATCTGTGTATCTGTGTATCTGTGTATCTGTATCTGTGTATCTCTGTATCTGTATCTGTGTATCTGTGTACCTGTGTATCTGTATCTGTGTATCTGTGCATCTGTGTATCTGTGCATCTGTGTATCTGTGTATCTGTGCATCTGTATATGTGTATCTGTGCATCTGTATATGTGTATCTGTATCTGTGTATCTGTGCAACTGTGTATCTGTATATCTGTATATCTGTGTATCTGTGTATCTGTGTATCTGTGTATCTGTATCTGTATCTGTGTGTCTGTGTATCTGTATCTGTATCTGTATCTGTGTATCTGTGTATCTGTGTATCTGTGTATCTGTGTGTCTGTGTATCTGTGTATCTGTGTATCTGTATCTGTGTATCTGTGTAACTGTATCTGTGTATCTGTATCTGTGTATCTGTATCTGTGTATCTGTGTATCTGTATCTGTGTATGTGTATCTGTGTATCTGTGTATATGTGTATCTGTATCTGTATCTGTGTATCTGTGTATCTGTATCTGAATCTGTGTGTCTGTGTATCTGTATATCTGTATATCTGTGTATCTGTGTATCTGTGTATCTGTATCTGTGTATCTGTATCTGTGTATCTGTATCTGTGTATCTGTGTATCTGTGTATCTGTGTATCTGTATCTGTGCATCTGTGTATCTGTATCTGTGTATCTGTGTATCTGTGTATCTGTATCTATCTGTGTATCTGTGTATCTGTGTATCTGTGTGTCTGGGTATCTGTGTATCTGTGTATCTATGTATCTGTGTCTGTATCTGTGTATCTGTGTATCTGTGTATCTGTGTATCTGTGTATCTGTATCTGTGTATCTCTGTATCTGTATCTGTGTATCTGTGTACCTGTGTATCTGTATCTGTGTATCTGTGCATCTGTGTATCTGTGCATCTGTGTATCTGTGTATCTGTGCATCTGTATATGTGTATCTGTGCATCTGTATATGTGTATCTGTATCTGTGTATCTGTGCATCTGTGTATCTGTATATCTGTATATCTGTGTATCTGTGTATCTGTGTATCTGTGTATCTGTATCTGTGTATCTGTGTTTCTGTGTATCTGTGTATCTGTATCTGTGTATCTGTGCATCTGTGTATCTGTGCATCTGTGTATCTGTGTATCTGTGCATCTGTATATGTGTATCTGTATTTGTGTATCTGTATCTGTGTATCTGTGCATCTGTGTATCTGTGTATCTGTATATCTGTATATCTGTGTATCTGTGTATCTGTGTATCTGTGTATCTGTATTGGTGTATCTGTGTTTCTGTGTATCTTTGTATCTGTATCTGTGTATCTGTATCTGTGTATCTGTATCTGTGTATCTGTGTATCTGTGTATCTGTATCTGTGTATCTGTGTATCTGTGTATCTGTGTATCTGTATCTGTGTATCTGTATCTGTGTATCTGTGTATCTGTGTATCTGTATCTGTGCATCTGTGTATCTGTGTATCTGTGTATATGTGTATCTGTGTATCTGTGTATCTGTGTATCTGCGTATCCGTATCTGTGTATCTGTGTATCTGTGTATCTGTGTGTGTGTGTATCTGTGTATCTGTGTATCTGTGTATCTGTATCTGTGTATCTGCGTATCTGTGTATCTGTATTTGTGTGTCTGTATCTGTGTATCTGTATCTGTGTATCTGTGTATCTGTGTATCTGTGTGTCTGTGTATCTGTGTATCTGTAACTGTGTATTTGTATATCTGTGTATCTGTGTATCTGTATTTGTATATCTGTGTATCTGTGTATCTGTGTATCTGTGTATTTGTATATCTGTGTATCTGTGTATCTGTGTATCTGTATCTGTGTATCTGTGTATCTGTGTATCTGTGTATATGTGTATCTGTATCTGTGTATCTGTGTATCTGTGTATCTCTGTATCTGTATCTGTGTATCTGTGTATCTGTGTATCTGTGTCTGTATGTCTGTATCTGTGTATCTGTATCTGTGTATCTGTGTATCTGTGTATGTGTATCTGTGTATCTGTGTATCTGTATCTGTGTATCTGTATCTGTATCTGTATCTGTGTATCTGTGTATCTGTGTATCTGTATCTGTGTATCTGTGTATCTGTGTATCTGTGTATCTGTGTCTGTGTATCGGTGTATCTGTGTATCTGTGTATCTGTGTATCTGTGTATCTGTGTATCTGTGTGTGTGTGTATCTGTGTGTGTATCTGTGTATCTGTGTATCTGTGTATCTGTATCTGTGTATCTGTGTATCTGTGTATCTGTGTATCTGTGCATCTGTATCTGTGTATCTGTATCTGTGTATCTGTGTATCTGTATCTGCGTATCTGTGTATCTGTGTATCTGTGTAACTGTATCTGTGTATCTGTATCTGTGTATCTGTGTATCTGTGTATCTGTGTATCTGTATCTGCGTATCTGTGTATCTGTGTATCTGTGTATCTGTGTATCTGTGTATCTGTATCTGTGTATCTGTGTATCTGTATCTGCGTATCTGTGTATCTGTGTAACTGTATCTGTGTATCTGTATCTGTGTATCTGTGTATCTGTGTATCTGTATCTGCGTATCTGTGTACCTGTGTATCTCTGTATCTGTATCTGTGTATCTGTGTATCTGTGTATCTGTATCTGCGTATCTGTGTATCTGTGTATCTGTGTATCTGTATCTGTGTATCTGTGTATCTGTGTATCTGTGTATCTGTATCTGCGTATCTGTGTATCTGTGTATCTGTGTAACTGTATCTGTGTATCTGTATCTGTGTATCTGTGTATCTGCGTATCTGTGTACCTGTGTATCTGTGTATCTGTATCTGCGTATCTGTGTATCTGTGTATCTGTGTATCTGTGTATCTGTATCTGCGTATCTGTGTATCTGTGTATCTGTGTAACTGTATCTGTGTATCTGTATCTGTGTATCTGTGTATCTGTGTATCTGTATCTGCGTATCTGTGTATCTGTGTATCTGTGTATCTGTATCTGTGTATCTGTGTATCTGTGTATCTGTATCTGCGTATCTGTGTATCTGTGTATCTGTGTAACTGTATCTGTGTATCTGTATCTGTGTATCTGTGTATCTGTGTATCTGTGTATCTGTGTATCTGTATCTGCGTATCTGTGTATCTGTGTATCTGTGTATCTGTATCTGTGTATCTGTGTATCTGTGTATCTGTATCTGCGTATCTGTGTATCTGTGTATCTGTGTAACTGTATCTGTGTATCTGTATCTGTGTATCTGTGTATCTGTGTATCTGTGTATCTGTGTATCTGTATCTGCGTATCTGTGTATCTGTGTATCTGTGTATCTGTGTATCTGTATCTGCGTATCTGTGTATCTGTGTATTTGTGTAACTGTATCTGTGTATCTGTATCTGTGTATCTGTGTATCTGTATCTGCGTATCTGTGTATCTGTGTATCTGTGTATCTGTGTATCTGTATCTGTGTATCTGTGTATTTGTGTATCTGTGTATCTGTGTATCTGTGTATCTGCATCTGCGTATCTGTGTATCTGTGTATCTGTGTATCTGTGTATCTGTGTAACTGTATCTGTGTATCTGTATCTGATTCGTGTAGGAAAGAATTGCAGATGCAAAGACACAGGGAAGGAAGACACAAACTGCTGGAGTAACTCAGCGGGTCAGGCAGCATGTCTGGATAGAAGGTATGAGTTCCTTCCCTACACAAGCAAGACTAACGTGGGATTGTCATAACTCTCCCGATATAGACTTGCGTCTGATATTTTATGTCCATCTGCTGTACCCAAGGCGATGGAACCAGCGCTGGTGAATGGGATAGTTGTGGACTGGGCTGGCACAGGCTGGGTGGGCCGAAGGGTCTGATCTGGGGCTGGATGGCGGCAGGGCCCTGTGGGTGGAGTGGAGGCGGGCGGCCAGGATGGGGCGGGTACTTACTGTCGGCCTGAAGGGGGCGGAGGCCACGGCATCCATGCTGATTTGCTTCCCTCCAGGTATGCTCTTCCTCCGTGAAGATCTCCCTGGGTGAAACTCTGCGGAGACACAAAGGGAAGAGGGGGCATTCAGTGGGTCACCGGTTCACGTCCCGCTCATTCCAAATGCAAGTTTATTTACAGGCACAAAATCACAAAGGACAATAGACAATAGGTACAGGAGGAGGCCATTCGGCCCTTCGAGCCAGCACCACCATTCACTGTGATCAATAGACAATAGACAATAGGTGCAGGAGGAGGCCATTCGGCCCTTCAAGCTAGCACCACCATTCACTGTGATTAATAGACAATAGACAATAGGTGCTGGAGGAGGCCATTCAGCCCTTCGAGCCAGAACCACCATTCACTGTGATTAATAGACAATAGACAATAGGTGCTGGAGGAGGCCATTTGGCCCTTCGAGCTAGCACCGCCATTCACTGTGATTAATCTCCAATAGACAACAGGTGCAGGAGGAGGCCATTTGGCCCTTCGAGCCAGCACCGCCATTCACTGTGATCATGGCTGATCATCCCCAATCAGTACCCCGTTCCTGCCTTCTCCCCATATCCCCTGACTCCGCTATCTTTAAGAGCCCTATCTAACTCTCTCTTGAAAGTATCCAGAGAATTGGCCTCCACCGCCCTCTGAGGCAGAGAATTCCATAAATTCACAACTCTCTGTGTGAAAAAGATTTTCCTCGTCTCCGTTCTAAATGGCCTTCCCACTTATTTTTAAACTGTGGCCCCTGGTTCTGGACTCCCCCAACATCGGGAACATGTTTCCTGCCTCTAGCGTGTCCAAATCCTAATAATCTTATATGTTTCAATGGGATCCCCTCTCATCCTTCTAAATTCCAGAGTATACAAGCCCAGCTGCTCCATTCGCTCAGCAGATGACAGTCCTGCCATCCCGGGAATTAACCTTGTAAACCTACGCTGCACTCCCTCAATAGCAAGAATGTCCTTCCTCAAATGAAGGGACCAAAACTACACACAATACTCCAGGTGTGGTCTCACCAGGGCCCTGTACAACTGCAGAAGGACCTCTTTGCTCCTATATGTGATTCCTCTTGTTATGAAGGTCAACATGCCATTCGCTTTCTTCACTGCCTGCTGTACCTGCAGAGAGTATTATAGGATGTTCCATTGGGAAGGAGATTAGGAGAAATGTATTTAGTCAGAAGGTGGTGAATCTGTGGGATTCATTGCCACAGACGGCAGTCAATGGATACGTTTGAGCCAGAGATAGATACATTCTTGATTAAACATAAACATAGAAAATAGGTACAGTAGGAGGCCATTCGGCCCTTTGAGCCAGCACCACCATTCATTGTGATCATGGCTGATCGTCCCCTATCAATAACCCGTGCCTGCCTTCTCCCCATATCCCTTGACTCCACTAGCCCCTAGAGCTCTATCCAACTCTCTCTTAAATCCATCCAGTGACTTGGCCTCCACTGCCCTCTGTGGTAAAGAATTCCACAAATTCACAACTCTCTGGGTGAAAAAGTTTTTTCTCACCTCAGTCTTAATTGACCTCCCCTTTATTCTAAGACTGTGGCCCCTGGTTCTGGACTCACCCAACATTGGGAACATTTTTCCTGCATCTAGATTGTCCAGTCCTTTTATAATTTTATATGTTTCTATAAGATCCCCCCTCATCCTTCTAAACTCCAGTGAATACAAGCCTAGTCTTTTCAATCTTTTGTCATATGACAGTCCCAGCATCCCAGGGATCAATCTGGTGAACCTACGCTGCACTGCCTCAATCACAAGGATGTCCTTCCTCAAATTAGGGGACCAAAACTGTACACAATATTCCAGGTGTGGTCTCACCAGAGCCCTGTACAACTGCAGAAGAACCTCTTTGCTCCTATACTCAACTCCTCTTGTTATGAAGGCCAACATGCCATTCGCTTTCTTCACTGCCTGCTGTACCTGCAGAGGAAACAGCCTCAGAATTATAGGGTTACACGAAAAGCTGGAGAAACTCAGGGGGTGCAGCAGCATCTAAGGAGCGAAGGAGATAGGCGACATTTCGGGTCGAGACCCTTCTTCAGAATTATAGGATGTTGCATTAGGAAGGAGATGAGGAGAAATGTATTTAGTCAGAAGGTGGTGAATCTGTGGGATTCATTGCCACAGACGGATATTTTTGAGGCAGATATAGATAGATTCATGATTAGTACGCATGTCCAGTGTCCACATCCTGCTCTGGACTCTCCCTCTCCCACTCCCAATCTGGGGAATGCCGCACTGTGAATGGACCCAGGGAACAGCTCAATCCAAGATCGCGGGAAACTGCGGCAGGGAGTTTTGGACGCAGCCCAGACCGCCACGCAAACCGACCCGAAATGAGTTTGAGTTTAGCTTATTGTCACGTGTGCCGAGGTACAGTGAAAAGCTTTTGATGCGAGCTAACCAGCCAGCGGAAAGACAATACATGATTACAATCGAGCCGTCCACAGCGTACAGATACATGATAAGGGAATAACGTTTAGTGCAAGGTAAAGCCAGCAAAGTCCGGTCAACGATAGTCCGAGGGTCACCAATGAGGTAGATGGGTGGTCAGGACTGCTCTCTGTTTATTGGTAGGATGGTTCAGTTGTCCCGGCAAGGCCGGCAGCCCAGACCATCGCACAAACCAACCTCTCTTCCATCAACTCCATCCACACCTCGCGCTGCCCCGGCAAGGCCAGCAGCATCATCAAGGACCAGTCTCACCCCGGCCACTCCCTCTTCTCCCCTCTCCCATCGGGCAAGAGGTACAGAAGTGTGAAAACGAACGCACACCTCCAGATTCAGGGACAGTTTCTTCCCAGCTGTTATCAGGCAACTGAACCATCCTACCACAACCGGAGAGCGGTCCTGAACTACTATCTACCTCATTGGTGACCCTCGGACTATCCTTGTCCGGACTTTGCTGGCTTTACCTTGCACTAAACGTTATTCCCTTATCATGTATCTGTACACTGTGGACGGCTCGATTGTAATCATGTGTTGTCTTTCCGCTGGCTGGTTAGCTCGCAACAGAAGCTTTTCACTGTACCTCGGTACACGGGACAGTAAGCTAAACTGAACTAAACGAACCATTCGCTCCTCTCGAAGCAATGTTAAGACATCGTGCCAACATATTCCTAAAGGGCCAGTCCCACCAGCACACAACTCCATGCTATCAGCGCGACCTAACGTGGTCGCTTGAGCCATCCGGTGTCGCGGGGCCGGTCCCACTTCGATTGCCGGAGCCGTGCGGAATTGTGCGGAGTTCGTCCCGACATCGCGCGGGGCTCCGAAAAACTGACTATGTTCAAAAATTCCGCGCGGCAACAGCTTGTCGGCTCGCAGTCGCCTCGACGCATTACACACCGCCCCGACGTCGTGCCTCCGTGACCCTCTCTGTAGGTGCCTCCGTGACCCTCTATGTGTGTGGCTCCGTGGCCCTCTGTGTGTGTGTGTGCCTCTGTGCCCCCCTCTGTGTGCCCCTCTCTGTCCTGGCAAACTTACCTTTAAGACTTCGCACCAAGTTCGCCGCACTTTGCGCCGCGTTGCGCCACTCACCCGACCTCCGCGCGGCCCTCGTTGCCGGTTTGGACGCGCTTGCCGCATGCAGGCGCATGCTGGCGGGAACGGCCCTGTACAGGAGATCACCCGACCTCCGCGCGGCCCCTGCTTCTAGTTTGATCGCGTTCATCGCATGGAGTCGCATGCTTGTAGGACAGGCCCTTAAGAGGAGCAGCGAAGTCGTACTCAAATGCGATCCCCTCTCCGAGTGACCTTGTGTGGGCAGTGGCACATTCCGAGCTATGGGAGTTGTCAAGTTTCCAATCCCGCAGCCGGCAGCGAGCCCGAGACAAAATCCAGGCATCGGCTGGTTCATAACAAGTAGCAGGGGCAGATGCTGTCATTTCCTTCCCCAGACTGAAGAAGCATCTCTGCCCGAAACGTCACCCGTCCCTTCTCTTCAGAGATGCTGCCAGACCCGCTGCGTTACTCCAGCTTTTTTGTGTCTATCGTCAGTGTAAACCAGCATCTGCAGTTCCTTCCCGCACACAGCAAGTAACGTTCCAAAGGCCAAAACCAGCCCTGTCCTTGACCTTCAGCGTGGAGTCAACAACTTTTCTTGACAAGAGTAAGCTTATTCACGGCGACAAAATCACGGTGAACAATTGGGAGAATTGTGAACAGTTTTGGGCCACATATCTGAGGAAGGATGTGCCGGCTCTGGAGAGGGTCCAGAGGAGGTTTACAAGAACCATCCCAGGAATGAGTGAGTGGGTTAACCTATGATGAGCGTTTGTCGGCACTGGGCCTGTACTCGCTGGAGTTTAGAAGGATGAGAGGGGGTGACCTCATTGTCACGTACAGAATAGTGAAAGGCCCGCATAGAGTGGATGTGGAGAGGATGTTTCCACTAGTGGGAGAGTCTAGGACCAGAGGGCACAGCCTCAGAATTAAAGGACGTTCCTTTAGGAAGGAGATGAGGAGAATTTCCTTCTGTGAATCTGTGGGATTCTTTGCCACAGAGGGCTGTGGAGGCCACAAGTCAGTGGATTTATTTTTTGGAGCGCAGAAGGTTAAGGGGGGACTTGATTGAGGTCTTTAAAATGATGAAAGGGATAGACAGAGTTGACGTGGATAAGCTTTTCCCATTGAGGGTAGGGAAGATTCAAACAAGAGGGCATGACATGAGAATTAAGGGACAGAAGTTTAGGGGTAACATGAGGGGGAACTTCTTTACTCAGAGAGTGGTGGCTGTGTGGAATGAGCTTCCTGCAGAAGTGGTGGAGGCAGGATCGATTTTAACATTTAAAAGTAAAGTGGATAGGTGTATGGACAGGAAGGGAATGGAGGGGTGTGGTCTGAGTGCAGGTAGACGGGACTAGGGGAAAATAAATGTTCGGCACGGACTGGAAGGGCCGAGAGGGCCTGTTTCCGTGCTGTAATTGTTATATGGTTATATGATATTTATAAGGCAGAGATAGATAGATTCTTGATTAGTGCGGGTGTCAGGGGTTATGGGGAGAAGGCAGGAGAATGGGGTTGGGAGGGAGAGATAGATCAGCTGTGATTGAACGGTGGAGTAGATTGGATGGGCCGAATGGCCTAGTTCTGCTATAATTTATGGACAGTGAAAACAGCACTCTATGGAGACATCTATTTTAAAAGGAAAAAAACATATAAGTGTCAAATCAAAACGTGATTAATTTTATTTGAGGAATACAGAGCGGAAACAGGCCCTTCGGCCCACCGAGTCCGTGCCGACCAGCAATCCCCGCACACTAGCACTATCCTACACACACACTAGGGACAATTTATATTTACACCAAAGCCAATTAACCTACAAACCTGCACGTCTTTGGGGTGTGGGAGGAAACCGGAGCACCCGGAGGGGAGGGTGTACAAACTCTGTGCAGGCAGCACCCGTAGTCAGGATGGAACCCGGGTCTCTGGCGCTGTGAGGCAGCAACTCTACTGCTGCGCCACCGTGGCGTTTTCATCCAAGAAGCGCTCTTGCCACTGAGGTGCCCGGCGTTCCCGAAACATGGCCAAGGTGGGCACTGCGTGCTCCTGCTCCAGGGGTCCCGTGAATTGGGCGTATGCCCGGAAGGTGGGCAGGGCGGGCATTCTGGGAGGGGGGGGGGGAGGGGGAAGTGCTCTCGGCCGCCCACGAATTGCCAACCGACACCCGCCCCGTCCCCGAGTTCTACACTACACACAGGGGACAATTCTCAGAAGAAGATTCACATACAAACTCTTAGCCACGAACCGCACGCTCGCCATCTCAATCTGACACTAAATTGGTTAACATAGAAACGTAGAAAATAGGTGCAGGAAGAGGCCATTTGGCCCTGCGAGCCTAAACCACCATTCATTGCGATCATGGCTGGTCGTCCGCTATCAATAACCCGTGCCTGCCTTCTCCCCATATCCCTTGACTCCACTAGCCCCTAGAGCTCCATCCAACTCTCTCTTAAATCCATCCAGTGATTTGGCCTCCACTGCCCTCTGTGGCAGGGAATTCCACAAATTCACAACTCTCGGGGTGAAAAAGTTTTTTCTCACCTCAGTCTTAAATGACCTCCCCTTTATTCTAAGAATGCGGCCCCTGGTTCTGGACTCGCCCAACATTGGGAACATTTTTCCTGCATCTAGCGTGTCCAGTCCTTTTATAATGTTATATTTTTCTATAAGTTGCCCCCTCATCCTTAGACTGTTAGATCATTCACGGTTAGATTATTAGTGCGGGGTGTCAGGGGGTTACGGGGAGAAGGCAGGGGAATGGGGGTTGGGAGGGAGAGATAGATCAGCCGTGATTGAATGGCGGAGTAGACCTGATGGGCCGAATGGCCTAATTCTGCTCCTATCACCTTCTGAGCTCAACTACAATAATTTAATCTTGACCGAATGATTGAACGATGAAGCATGGAAACAGGCCCTTCGGCCCACCGAGTCCGTGCCGACCGGCGATCACTCCTTCACACACCTGTTCGATGCTATCCCACTTGCTCATCCACTCCCTACACACTAGGGGGCAGTTTACAGAGGGGCCGATTAATCTACAAACCCGCACGTCTTTTGGGATGTGGGAGGAAACCGGAGCACCCGGAAGAAACCCACGCGGGTCACAGGGAGAACGTAGAAACTCCACACACACACACACCTACCTCATTGGAGACCCTCGGACTATCTTCGATGGGACTTCATCTTACACTAACCGTTATTCATGTTATTCCCATTGTCATTATCTGTACAAGACTCGATCTTAACCATATGTAGCATTTCTGCTGACAAGTTGCAATAGTCCCTGCCTCAGCTACCTCCTCCGGCAGATTCCTATCAAATCTTTCCCCCTTCACCTCAAACCTGTGTCCTCTGGTCCTCGATCCCCCTACTCTGGGCAAGAGACTCTACCCGATCTATTCCTCTCATGATTTTGTACACCTCTATAAGATCACCCCTCATCCTCCTGCGCTCCAAGGAATGGAGACCCAGCCTGCTCAACCTCTCCCTGTAGCTCACACCCTCCAATCCTGGCAATATAGAAACATAGAAACATAGAAAATAGGTGCAGGAGTAGGCCATTCGGCCCTTCGAGCCTGCACCGCCATTCAATGTGATCATGGCTGATCATCCAACTCAGTATCCCGTACCTGCCTTCTCTCCATACCCCCTGATCGCTTTAGCCACAAGGGCCACATCTAACGCCCTCTTAAATATAGCCAATGAACTGGCCTCAACTACCTTCTGTGGCAGAGAATTCCAGAGACTCACCACTCTCTGTGTAAAGAATGTTTTCCTCATCTCGGTCCTAAAGGAATTCCCCCTTATCCTTAGACTGTGACCCCTTGTTCTGGACTCCCCCAACATCGGGAACAATCTTCCTGCATCTAGCTTGTCCAAGCCCTTAAGAATTTTGTACGTTTCTATAAGATCCCCCCTCAATCTTCTAAATTCCATCGAGTACAAGCCGAGTCTATCCAATCTTTCCTCATATGGAAGTCCTGCCACTCGTTTATCTCCTCCCGCCTAGATTACTGCAACTCCCTCTACACTGGCATCAGCCAATCTTCCCTGTCCTTCCTGCAGCTGGTCCAAGACGCCGCAGCGAGACTCCTGACGGGCTCCCGGAAAAGGGACCACATCACCCCGATCCTGGCCTCTCCCCACTGGCTCCCTGTGCGGTTCCGAATACATTTCAAGATCCTCCTCTATGTCTACAAAGCCCTCAATGGTCTTGCCCCCACCTCCATCAAAAGTCTGCTTCTCACCCACCACTCCACCTCCAGGACCCTCAGATCGGCTGACTTGGGGTTGCTGAACATCCCGCGGTCTAGGCATAAACTCATGACGAGAAGGACTGGGTGACATTTCGGGTCGAGACCTTTCTTCAGTCTGAAGTCTGAAGAACGGCGTCGATCCGAAACGTCAGCCTTGTCCCGCTGAGTTACTCCAGCTATTTGTGTCTATCTTCGATTTAGAAACATAGAAACATAGAAATTAGGTGCAGGAGTAGGCTATTCGGCCCTTCGAGCCTGCACCGCCATTCAATATGATCATGGCTGATCATCCAACTCAGTATCCTGTACCTGCCTTCTCTCCATACCCTCTGATCCCCTTAGCCACAAGGGCCACATCTAACTCCCTCTTAAATATAGCCAATGAACTGGCCTCAACTACCCTCTGTGGCAGAGAGTTCCAGAGACCCACCACTCTCTGTGTGAAAAAAGTCCTTCTCATCTCGGTCCTAAAGGAATTCGCCCTTATCCTTAAGCTGTGACCCCTTGTCCTGGACCTCCCCAACATCGGGAACAATCTTCCTGCATCTAGCCTGTCCAACCCCTTAAGAATTTTGTAAGTTTCTATGAGGCCCCCCCTCAATCTTCTAAATTCTAGCGAGTACAAGCCGAGTCTATCCAGTCTTTCTTCATATGGAAGTCCTGCCCCCCCCCCCCCCCCCCCTCAATTTCCAAATTCTAGAGAGTATAAACCGAGTGTATGCAGTCTTTGTTCATAAGACAGTCCTGCCATCCCAGGAATCAGTCTGGTGAACCTTCTCTGTACTCCCTCTATGGCAATAATGTCCTTCCTCAGATTTGGAGACCAGAACTGTACGCAATACTCCAGGTGTGGCCTCACCAAGACCCTGTACAACTGCAGTAGAACCTCCCTGCTCCTATACTCAAATCCTTTTGCAATGAAAGCCAGGGAAGGCAGGAATCCTTTTGCTATGAATGCTATTTGAACCAGCATCTGCAGTCCCTTCCCACACTATTCCTCTCATGATGTTGTACACCTCTATAAGATCACCCCTCATCCTCCTGCGCTCCAAGGAATAGAGACCCAGCCTGCTCAACCTCTCCCTGTAGCTCACACCCTCTAGTCCTGGCAACATCCCCGTAAATCTTCTCCGAACCCTTGTTCCAGCTTGACAGTCCCAGTGCAGTTTGCTGATGTTCCACGCTGGAGTTGCTGGCTCGGGCTAGTTTGCTGTCACCTCCCAAACGATCAGTCTGCAGTGCCACCGGACGTAGCCCGGACCATCGCACAAACCAACCTCCCTTCCATCGACTCCATCCGCACCTCACGCTGCCTCGGCAAGGCCAGCAGCATCATCAAGGACCAGTCTCACCCCGGCCACTCCCTCTTCCCCCCTATCCCATCGGGCAAGAGGTACAGAAGTGTGAAAACGAACGCACATACCTCCAGATTCAGGGGCAGTTTCTTCCCAGCTGTTATCAGGCAACTGAACCATCCTACCACAACCGGAGAGCGGTCCTGAACTACTATCTACCTCATTGGTGACCCTCGGACTATCGTTGACCGGACTTTGCTGGCTTTACCTTGCACTAAACGTTATTCCCTTATCGTGTATCTGTACACTGTGGACGGCTCGATTGCAATCATGTATTGTCTTCCCGCTGGCTGGTTAGCTCGCAACAAAAGCTTTTCACTGTACCTCGGTACACGTGACAGTAAACTCAACTGATCTGAAAGATGGGGGCAGGGGTCGCACGGGGTACACCACCACCTACAGGTTCCCCCCTCCAAGTCACGGACCGCCCGACTTGAGTGGAAACAGGCCCTTCAACCCCACCTGCCCACACCGGCCAACACACCCCATCCACGCTGGTCCCACCTGCCTGCGTTTGGCCCATATCTCTCCAAACCTGTCCTATCCATGCACCTGCCCAACTGTTTCTCAGCCTGACGAAGGGCCTCGACCCGAAGTGTCATCCTGTTCCTTCTCTCCAGGGATGCAGCCTGACCTGCTGGTCGACAAAAGTGCTGGAGAAACTCAGCGGGCGAGGCAGCATCTATGGAGCCAAGGAAATAGGCGACGTTTAGGGTCGAGACCCTTCTTCACACTGATGTGGGGGTGGAGGGGGGGGCAAGAAAAAGAAAGGAAGAGGTGGAGACAGTGGGCTGTGGGGGGAGCTGGGAATGGGAGGGGAAGGAGGGACAAAGCAGGGACTACCTGAAATTGGAGAAGTCAATGTTCATACCGCTGGGGTGTAAACTACCCAAGCGGAATATGAGGTGCTGCTCCTCCAATTTGCGGTGGTGCTCACTCTGGCCATGGAGGAGGCCCAGGACAGAGAGGTCGGATTGGGAATGGGAGGGGGAGTTGAAGTGCTGAGCCACCGGGAGATCAGGTTGGTTATTGCGGACCGAGCGGAGGTGTTGGGCGAAGCGATCGCCAAGCCTGCGCTTGGTCTCACCGATGTAGAGCAGCTGACACCTGGAGCAGCGGATGCAGTAGATGAGGTTGGAGGAGGTGCAGGTGAACCTCTGCCGCACCTGGAAAGACTGCTTGGGTCAGGGAAACATAGAAACATAGACAACAGGTGCAGGAGGAGGCCATTCGGCCCTTCGAGCCAGCACCGCCATTCATTGTGATCACGGCTGGCCCGCTGAGTTACATCTTAAATGGTGCTTAAAAATGGACACCCAAAGATGTTCCTTCGCCGTGGTTAGGTCTTGCCCACATCTGACCGCATTGTGGAGGCACCCTCCCCAGACAGATACAGCTGTTTACTCTAGAGATTCAGCGCGGAAACAGGCCCTTCGGCCCACCGAGTCCATGCCGGCCAGCGATCCCCGCACACTAACACTATCCCACACACACTAGGTACAATTTACATTTACACCAAGCCAATTAACCAGCAAACCTGAGGTGGACAAAAATGCTGGAGAAACATAGAAACATAGAAATTAGGTGCAGGAGTAGGCCATTCGGCCCTTCGAGCCTGCACCGCCATTCAATGTGATCATGGCTGATCATCCAACTCAGTATCCCGTACCTGCCTTCTCTCCATACCCCCTGATCCCCTTAGCCACATCTAACTCCCTCTTAAATATAGCCAATGAACTGGCCTCAACTACCTTCCGTGGCAGAGAATTCCACAGATTCACCACTCTCTCTGCGTGAAAAATGATTTTCCTCATCTCGGTCCTAAAGGATTTCCCCCTTATCCTTAAGCTGTGACCCCTTGCCCTGGACCTCCCCAACATCGGGAACAATCTTCCTGCATCTAGCCTGTCCAACATAGAAACATAGAAACATTCCCCCTTATCCTTAGACTGTGAGGTGGTACAGTTATGCGGCGGGTGAGGCAGCATCTATGGAGCGAAGGAATAGGCGACGTTTCGGCCCGAAGCCTCGCCTATCCCTTCGCTCCATAGATGCTGCCTCACCCGCTGAGTTTCTCCAGCGTTTTTGTGTCCGCCTTCGATTTTTCCAGCATCTGCAGTTCCTTCTTGAACAATTAGCCTACAAACCCCGCACGTCCTTGGGGTGTGGGGGAAGCCGGAGCGCCCGGAGGAAATGCACGCGCGTTACGGGGGGAGAGCGTGCAAACTCCACACAGACAGCGCCCGTGGTCCCAGGCAGCCGGCTCTACCCGCTGTGCCACCGTGCCCCACCCCAACCCCACCCCAACCTTCTCAAGGGCAAGTGGGGATGGGCAGGGCGATGAATGATGTTGAGGTGGGGGGGGGGGGGGGGGAACAGAATGGATCAGCGAAGGGAGGGGAGGAATTGGAAAAAACGCGGTTACCTTTCACTGGCACGGTGGAGAAAGCACATCCGTGGAGCCCGACCGGGCGAATGGAGCCAGCGTGCGAGATGAGGGCTCGTGCAAGGAGCAGCCTCGATGCACATCGAGCATTATTACACCTACAGTGGGAGGGTCGCTGGTCCTTCCGTCCAACGCACCGCGAGGCTGCTTCACCCTCCCCGCCCGCTCCCCCATTCAACCATCACTTGTCCCTTCCCCTCCCGAAGCGCTCGGAGAAAAATCTCCGTCCGCTCAGTGCAAGGAAAAAAAAAATCTTCACTGGGATTCACAGCCTAGCGGGGAGGGGAGGGGAGGGGAGGGAGGGGGGAGGGGAGGAGAGCATTCCTGATTCATCCCACCGTTTGGACCGGTGCTTCCCGATTTAGCTGCTCACCGGCTCCATTCCCGTTTTAATATTTGACCCCGCTCCCCCACACACACACGCCACCAATCTCTCACGCGTTCACTAACTCCCCCATGGAATGGTTCAATTTTGCTGCCACCTTAAACGAGCCACTGTTCATCTCACGGAAAATCCTGCACCGATCTGCTCTTGCCGTTTAACCCTGTCAAGGCCTGGTTCAATGCTCGTAACCGCACTGGCATTCCCCCCCCCTCCTC
>CAUPSL010000517.1:0-125000 GCA_963514005.1 Raja brachyura
TGTGGTCTCACCAGGGCCCTGTACAACTGCAGAAGGACCTCTTTGCTCCTGTACTCAACTCTTCTTGTTATGAAGGCCAACAGGCCAAAACTGCACACAATACTCCAGATGTGGTCTCACCAGGGCCCTGTACAACTGCAGAAGGCCCTCTTTGCTCCTGTACTCAACTCCTCATGTTATGAAGGCCAACATGCCGTTAGCTTCCTTCACTGCCTGCTGTACGCTGCATGCTTACTTCCACGGGCATCAGTGATGATTTAATGTATATTTACTGTTTGATACTAGTGGCCTTTAATGGCCCTATAAACACACGACATGCAAGAATGTGATTGTTTCAGTCCCGGAAAACGTTCCGGTCTCCAGGAGATTTGACGATTTTCCCCGCACCTCCGAGCAGAATTCCAACTGGTGTTTGTCCGGGTTGTTTGTCAAGAGGTTTATTTAAACATAGAAACATACAAATTAGGTACAGGAGTAGGCCATTCGGCCCTTCAAGCCAGCACCACCATTCAATATGATCATGGCTGATCATCCAACTCAGTATCCCGTACCTGCCTTCTCTCCATACCCCCTGATCCCCTTTAGCCACAAGGGCCACATCTAACTCCCTCTTAAATATATCCAATGAACTGGCCTCAACTACCCTCTGTGGCAGAGAGTTCCAGAGACCCACCACTCTCTGTGTGAAAAAAGTCCTTCTCATCTCGGTCCTAAAGGATTTCCCCTTTATCCTTAAGCTGTGACCCCTTGTCCTGGACCTCCCCAACATCGGGAACAATCTTCCTGCATCTAGCTTGTCCAACCCCTTAAGAATTTTGTAAGTTTCTATAAGATCCCCTCTCAATCTCCTAAATTCTAGCGAGTATAAACCGAGTCTATGCAGTCTTTGTTCATAAGACAGTCCTGACATCCCAGGAATCAGTCTGGTGAACCTTCTCTGCACTCCCTCTATGGCAATAATGTCCTTCCTCAGATTTGGAAACCAGAACTGTACGCAATACTCCAGGTGTGGCCTCACCAAGACCCTATACAACTGAAGTAGAACCTCCCTGCTCCTATACTCAAATCCTTTTGCTATGAAAGCTAACATACCATTGGCTTTCTTCACTGCCTGCTGCACCTGCATGCCTACTCTCAACATTTGTCACCACACGCGCCGTGATGCGGTGAAAAGGATTTTTTCTTTGTTGCACGACTGTCTCGCAGTAGATTACACGAGCACAATTCCCAGGTTTGGTATCAGACGTAAACTTTAGGGTTTGGGGATATTAGAGAGGTCAATGTTCGTGCTGCTGGGGTGCAAACTGCCCAATCGAAATATGAGGTGCTGCCCCTCCAATTTACGGTGGTTTAGCGTTTAGCTTTCTTCACTGCCTGCTGTACCTGCACGCTTATCGTCAGTGCAAACCAGCAAGCGCAGTCACTTCCTGCAGGTTAAACTAACAGGACTCCTAATCGGCCTCCATCTATTATCTGAATGGTGGCCGATTAGGAAAAGGGGAGATGCAACGAGACCTGGGTGTCATGGTACACCAGTCATTGAAAGTAGCATTGCAGGTACAGCAGGCAGTGAAGAAAGCCAATGGTATGTTAGCATTCATAGCAAAAGGATTTGAGTATAGGAGCAGGGAGGTTCTACTTCAGTTGTACAGGGTCTTGGTCAGACCACACCTGGAGTATTGCGTACAGTTCTGCTCTCCAAATCTGAGGAAGGACATTATTGCCATAGAGGGAGTGCAGAGAAGGTTCACCAGACTGATTCCTGGGATGTCAGGACTGTCTTATGAACAAAGACTGCATAGACTCGGTTTATACTCTCTAGAATTTAGGAGATTGAGGGGGGATCTTATAGAAACTTACAAAATTTTTAAGGGGTTGGACAGGCTAGATGCAGGAAGATTGTCCCCGATGTTGGGGAAGTCCAGGACAAGGGGTCACAGCTTAAGGATAAGGGGGAAATCCTTTAGGACCGAGATGAGAAGGACTTTTTTCACACAGAGAGTGGTGGGTCTCTGGAACTCTCTGCCACAGAGGGTAGTTGAGGCCAGTTCATTGGCTATATTTAAGAGGGAGTTAGATGTGGCCCTTGTGGCTAAGGGGATCAGGGGGTATGGAGAGAAGGCAGGTACGGGATACTGGGTTGGATGATCAGCCATGATCATATTGAATGGCGGTGCAGGCTCGAAGGGCCGAATGGCCTCTACTCCTGCACCTAATTTCGATGTTTCTATGTTTCTAGGAGACGGGAACGAGAAGCAGACTCACGAGCAAACGGCACAAGGTAAAAATTCCACTCACAGGTAGAGCTTCTCCAGCTCGGTGTAGAAACTCTTCCGCACCGTCGCCCAGTCCAAGTCGGAATCCTGCGCCAAGGGAAGACGGAATGAGAAGGTTCTGGAAGGGGCAGAGTGGCCCTTTCCCGCCGTTGCTGCCCCACAGCGCCAGGGACTCGGGTTCGGGTACCGTTCTCCCCCGTGACCTGCGTGGGTTTTCCCCGGGCGCTCCCGTTCCCTCCTGGCGCTCCCGTTCCCTCCCGGCGCTCCCGTTCCCTCCCACACCCCAAAGACGTGCAGTTTTATAGGTTTATAGGTTAATAACTGGATTAGTAAAATTGTAAATTGTCCCTAGGTTTGGTGGGATAGAAACGTGGAAAATGAATTTGGCCCTTCAAGCCGGCACCGCCATTCAATAGACAATAGACAATAGGTGCAGGAGTAGGCCATTCGGCCCTTCGAGCCTGCACCGCCATTCAATATGATCACGGCTGATCATCCAACTCAGTATCCTGTACCAGCCTTCTCTCCATATCCCTTGGCTCCACTAGCCCCCAGAGCTCTATCCAACTGTGTCCCAGAAACATAGAAACATAGACAATAGGTGCAGGAGTAGGCCATTTGGCCCTTCGAGCCAGCACCACCACTCAATAGAGAATAGACAATGGGTGCCGGAGTAGAGGCCATTCGGCCCTTCGAGCCAGCACCGCCATTCAATAGACAATAGGTGCAGGAGTAGGCCATTCGGCCCTTCTAGCCAGTACCGCCACTCAATAGACAATAGGTGCAGGAGTAGAGGCCATTTGGCCCTTCGAGCCAGCACCACCACTCAATAGGCAATAGACAATAGGTGCAGGAGTAGAGGCCATTTGGCCCTTCAAGCCAGCACCACCACTCAATAGGCAATAGACAATGGGTGCCGGAGTAGAGGCCATTCGGCCCTTCTAGCCAGCACCACCACTCAATAGGCAATAGACAATAGGTGCAGGAGGTGGCCATTTGGCCCTTCGCGCCAGCACCGCCATTCAATATGATCATGGCTGATCATCGCCAATCAGTACCCCCTGTTCCTGCCTTCCCCCCAATTGGCTTAGTAATTGGCTCCCCTAACTGGTTTAGCATAATTGTAAATTGTCCCTACTGTGTGCAGAATAGCATTAATGTGCTGGGTTGCTGGTCAATAGACAATAGGTGCAGGAGTAGAGGCCATTTGGCCCTTCGAGCCAGCACCGCCATTCAATGTGATCACGGCTGATCATCCCCAATCAGTGCCTTCTCCCCATATCCCTTGATTCGGTTAACCCAAAGAGCCAAATCTAACTCTCTCTTGAAACCATCCAGTCAATTGGCCTCCACCGCCTTCTGTGGCAGAGAATTCCAACTAGAGTGAGTTGGGAAGAACAGCCAGATCAGTACCCCGTTCCTGCCTTCTTACTAAATTCTTAAGGGGTTGGACAAGCCAGATGCTGGAAGATTGTTCCCGATGTTTGGGGGAGTCCAGAACAAGGGGTCACACAGTCTAAGGATAAGGGGGAATTCCTTTAGGACCGAGATGAGGAAAACATTCTTTACACAGAGAGTGGTGGGTCTCTGGAATTTCATTTCGGAGTCACGTGAGTGACTTCGTGAAGAGCCCGCCGGCGCGCATGCTCGACATATCGTCGTACCGCGTTGCTGCGACGGCTGGCGGTGGAGCGCGCTCCTCGCCAGCCCTTCACAAGGGGCCACGGAGGTAAGTATTCTTACCTTAAGTTGGTGGTTCTTGCTATGCGATGTTTTCTTGCAGCAAGAACATGGATGGGAGATCGATGGACCGGAGGATGTTTGGAGAAGTCCCCGGTCAACAGTTCCGACTGCAGCGCAGGCCGGGACTCAGGCGGAGACTGGGGTAAGCCCTGTTTTACAGGTCCGGATCCGCCAGCACACCACAGCTCGGAGGAGTTCCAGAGGAGGAGTGTGGTGTGCCACCAGAGCAGGGGGACCCTGCCATGGCAGTCAGGTCGTCAGCGGGCTCGCTGGCGACCTGGAGCAGGGTGCGTGCGGCTGCACGGCCCGTTCCACTCAGCCCTCCGAGAAGGGGGAGGGCAGGAGCCCAGAAGCCTAACCCTGTTAGGGCTAAGGCATTGCCTGACACGGAGGAGCGGTCAGGTTCCAGGGCGAGACCCGGGGCGGCTGTGAGGTCCAGCCGGCACACCCCGACTCTCGACGCCGGTACGGGTCGGTTGAGTCGGGTCTCGTCACGGTCGCCGAGCCCCCCATGGATGGGTGGGCGAGACCATGCGCTGGCAAGGTCCACGATGTGGGCAGCCGGCAAGACTGCGCGGGCCCCAGGCAGCCATGCTTCGGCTGGTGCCGACACCACGCCGCAAGTGTCCTTAGTGGCAGCGGCTTCAGCTCCCGCTGAACGGAGGCGGTTGAACACACCCGCGCAGGAATCGCGCAGTTCGCCTCGGCGGCTGTTAGCGACAACTACCGGCACCGGCAGGGCCTCGACGAGGTGCGGGCCGATGACAGGAGCCCGGTTTTCTTTTCAGAGCCGGAGGACTCCGACCACCTGAGTGTTCAGGGTGAAGGGCGTATTGACCGTATGGAGCGGCTGCTGGAGCTCCTGCTTCAACGTCAACAACAGCAGGGCAGCAACAGGCACAGGGCGTCTTCACCAACATCCACTATCAGCCTGGAGCAGCAGGACGAGGAGATTCTGGTGGATCCCGTACCACCTCCGTTGGAGGTGCCAGCGGAGCAACCCTTGGATGTGGCGACCAAATTCGCGGCTCCACATTCATCTGGACTTCCTCTAAATACAAAACTGGCAGCCATAGTGGACTTTCTTAATAATCAGGTGCTGCAGGAAGAAGTCCTCATCCACGCTATGAGCCGTCACAAGGCTCCATCACACTGCAACTCCCTCAACGTGCCTGTGGTCAATACGCCAATATGGGGCAACATCAGTGCGGCTATCCGTCAACAGGAGCTAAAATTGCAGCGGATCCTGAAACTCCTCACGGCCGGTATTACCGCCTTTGCGCGGTCGGTGGACGGGGACGAACTGAATTTGGACCAGGAAGATGCTCTGGCCTTATTGTGCGCGACCCAGCACGAAATCAACGGGTTCCGCAAGAACAGCATCCGCCCAGCGCTCAACCCGAAGTTTGCAGGATTGTGCAAACCACCGCCGCCGCCGCCGCCCCGTCAGCTCTTTGGTGAGACCTCTCGAAGAGAGTCAAAGAGCTTGACGAACAAGCCAAGACGGTGGGGATCATGCGCTCTCAGAGTGCCCCACACCGTCAGGCTCAAAAGCTCCATACATTCGCTCATGAGGGTTTGCCAGTACCTCGAGGAGGACCCACCCTCTAGTTCCACAACGACAACAACACCAGACCAGCACCAAGGGTCTTTTTTAGGACAGGGTCGGCAGAGACCTTGGTGGGAAACGAAGACGCCGCGCCCTCAAGCCAACCCAGCACCTCCACGGCCACCCACACATGTCAAGGACCGCCGGTAACCACGGAGGTGAGGGGGTCTGGTTTTCTCTTTTCTCTTTGTTTAACTTCACATGTTGGTGGTCGCCTTCGGTTGTTTTTGGGTGCATGGGTAAATTTACTGGTGACGAGTGTGTGTTGCAGAATATTCAGGGGCATAAAATTGAGTTTATTAATGGCGACATTCCTCCATCCCAGCACATGCCCGGTCGAATGTTTAAATTATATGCTGCAGAACAGGTAGCAGGTTACAAGGAAATTTTAAGGATTGAGAAAATGGTGCATGAGCCAGTTGAATTTGTTTCGAAGATATTCACTAGACCTAAGGAGGATGGAGGCTGTCGTGTTATTATTGATCTAACCCGTTTGAATACGCTTGTAACATATACTCATTTTAAAATGGATACGTTTGAAACAGCCAAATCATTGGTTTCTCATGGTTGCTTTATGGCATGCATCGATTTGAGGGATGCATATTATTCAGTATCCATCCAGAAATATGATAGAAGGTTTTTGAAATTTATCTGGATGGGGCAACTTTGGCAGTATAAGGCTTTGCCTAATGGGCTCACTACAGCCCCTAGATTGTTCACTAAATTGGTGAAGCCAATCATGGCTTATTTGAGACAACGACGTCATATAGTAATGGCCTATTTAGATGATATCTTAATTGTGGGCCACACCCTGGAATTGGCTGAACAGGGTGTTGCAGCTGCTGTCAATATATTTCAACAATTGGGATTCATTGTCCATCCAGAGAAATCGAAGTTCTGCCCTGCCCAGGTAATTAATTACCTAGGGTTCACGGTGAACTCAATGAGCATGAGGGAAACCATACCAATTAACAAAATTGAGGAGGTCACTCAGGTGTGCAGAGATTTAATTGGCACCAATATACCATCGATTCGGCATACAGCCACAGTAATTGGCAAGCTAGTGGCTTTGTTTCCGGCAGCACGATATGGACCTTTGCATTATCAGAATTTGCAAAGAGCTAAAATTACTGCGTTAAAATGGAACGCTGGTCATTATGATCGATCAATGCAGCTGCCGTCCGAAGCAATAAATGAGTTGCAATGGTGGGTGTGTCACATTAGCAGCTCATTCAAGCCCATCAGGGAGGCTAATCCGGTGGTATATTTGCAGACTGATGCAAGCTCCAATGGCTGGGGAGCTACAGATAATTGCTCTCGTTGTGGGGGCAGATGGGACACCCTTGAGTCAACGATGTTCTTGACTCAAGGGTTTAACTATTTGGAGTTGCTGGCAGCATTCCACGGACTTCGTGTGTATTGTTCCAAGCTTGTTGGAGCACACGTCCGTTTCCAAATAGACAACATCACAGCTGTGGCATATTTAAACCATATGGGTGGTACCAGGTCAGTTTCATGTGACAAATTGGCTAACTCAATTTGGCTCTGGTGTATTCAAAGAGATTTTGGATTTCAGCTACCTATTTGCCAGGTGAGCTCAATACTGTGGCGGACACCAGGTCACGCAAATTCAATGACAATATTGAATGGATGTTGCATCCTGAAATTTTTGCTAAAGTCACAGCCAAATTTGGTAAACCGGACATTGACCTTTTGCGTCACGGTTGAACCATCAGGTATCAACATACGTTTCATGGGAACCAGATCCTGGGGCAATAGCGCTAGATGCATTCTCGCTGGACTGGGGGAATTGGTTTTTCTATGCATTCCCCTCGTTTTGCCTCATCAGTCGGGTACTGCGAAAGATTCAGGCAGATGCTGCCAAGGGCATCCTTATTATACCCGACTGGCCTACACGGCCTTGGTGTCCGGTGGTCTTTGACATGCTCAATCGAACCTTGGGTCCTTTTGAAGGGTTGCCCAGAATTGGTTACTCACCCTGTCTCAGGGGAGCCGCATCCCTGCCATGGCTATTTAATTTGTTGGCTTGCAGGTTCTGAACAGGCCGTTAGTCCAATACGGCCTCTCAACTCGGACCATTGGATACCATCAGGGCGTCATGTCGAGAGTCAACAAGGCGAAGATACCGCTCGCAGATTAAGAAGTGGGAGCCTACTGCAGCCGCTCTCGCATCACGTACGATGATGTGACAATAACTGACGTCCTGGAATTCCTCGCGGGGTTGTACCATGATCAACACTTAAGTTACAGTGCCATCAACAGCGCCAGGAGCGCGCTATCATTCTATCTCAAGATTGAGGTAGGATCCAACAGGCTAGTGTCCAGACTCATGCGGGGTATATTCAATATGAATCCGCCTACACCACGCTATGATATCACCTGGGATGTCAGGGACGTATTAAACCTGCTCAGGACGTGGTCTCCCATGGAAGGGCTCCAACTGGACAAACTCATCATGAAACTGGTGATGTTACTAGCGCTGACTTCAGCAGAGGGTACAAACACTACACAAACGATGTGTTGACAGGATGATATCTACCCCTATGGAAGTAGTCTTGGTCGTTGATGAGCTACTAAAGCAGCATAGACCTGGGTGCACAGGGCTGCAGCTGAAGTTCCCGGCATACCCCGCAGATGCTAGGCTGTGTTCAGCCTCACGTATTCATCACTATGTCAAGGTGACGGCACGCATCAGAGGAATGGAGAGATACCGGCTTGTCTCATCATCAAGTGACAGTCCAGACGATATCCAGGTGGCTTCGAGTCGTCTTGGGTAAGTCAGGTATCGACACTAATGTGTTCAAGTTTTACTCCACCAGGGCTGCATTGACATCAATGGCAAGGATTATGAAGGTGCCTATGGGCCAGATCCTCGCCATAGCAGGATGGGCTAATGAAGCTGTGTGTCAGCGTTTTTATAACAAGCCTGTTGCTGCTCCTCTACAGTTCGCAGAAGCCGTGCTGAATGCAGGTCAAGAACGCGGAGATGTCCCCATGAGGGGATTTGATTTGTTATTAACAAATATGCTCTTGTTTTGCAGTATGATCTATTTGAGCAAGTTTGTTCCTCCCATCCATCCCTGGTAGTGGTGTGTCTGCATGGACGTGGTCCAGGGCGTGTAATCACAGAAGCTTTGAAGTCTTCACGAAGTCACTCACGTGACTCCGAAATGAAATAGTAAGATTGAACGAGAACTTACCAGTTCGAAGGTTGATCATTATTTCATGAGGAGTCGAAGTGAGGGATTTCGTGCCCTCCTCGCCCACCCTCAATCACCTTCATCTGGTAATCTTAGTCACTTCAATCTTACTATCCGAAGTCATTTCTTTTGTTGGTTTCTGTGATTCCACGCCGCTACTTTGAAGTATGTCGAGCATGCGCGCCAGCGGGCTCTTCACGAAATCCCTCACTTCGACTCCTCATGAAATAATGATCAACCTTCGAACTGGTAAGTTCTCGTTCAATCTTACTATTCTCTGCCACAGAAGGTAGTTGAGGCCAGTTCATTGGCTATATTTAAGAGGGCGTTAGATGTGGCCCTTGTGGCTAAAGGGATCAGGGGGTATGGAGAGAAGGCAGGTACGGGATACTGAGTTGGATGATCAGCCGTGATCACATTGAATGGCGGTGCTGGCTCGAAGGGCCGAATGGCCTCTACTCCTGCACCTATTTTTCTATGTTTCTCCCCCCATATCCCCTGACTCTGCTATCTTTAAGAGCCCTATCTAGCTCTCTCTTCATCATCCCCAATCAGTACCCCGTTCCTGCCTTCTCCCCATATCCCCCGACTCCGCTATCTTTAAGAGCCCTCTCCTGAAAGCATCTGGAGAACCGGCCTCCATCCGTGAAGTCCCGTCACAAATGGTTTTTCACGGGGAAGATCGAACGTGCAAACTCCGCACAGACAGCAGCCGAGGTCGGGATTGAAGCGGGGAGATGTGGCAGCTCTATTGCGGGACACGGCGCAAATTGAGTTAACGCGCGCTCACCTCTTTCAGCCGTTTCACCGCGAACTCGGTGTGCCGCATCAGCCCGCGGTAGACGCAGCCAAAGCCTCCTTCGCCGAGCTTCAGATCCTCGGCAAAATTGCGGGTGCCGGCGCGCAGTTCGCCGAGAGGCCAGCGGAACACGCCCGCCGTCACGGGCGGCGGCGGCGGCAACGGCGACTCTGGGCCGGAAACCTCGGCCTGCAGAAGCAGCGGAAAGGAAAAAAAAAAAAGTTCAGGACAGACGTTTAGGCAACGCGCGGGCGCCAAAAACGCTCGAGGAACTCGACAAGTACAACAGTGAACAACGACCCGTACATGAACAGGCCCTTCGGCCCCGCACTGCTCAGACTGAACAATACCATTCGGCCCCTCGAGCCGGCACCGCCATTCAATGCGATTTGTCGCTTTTCACGTCACGGATTCCCCTCGCTTTTCGCGCACCGAAGGTCCGTCGCTGTTTTTGCGTGCTGAATTTCCGTCCCTTTTCACGTCACGGATTCCCCCTCGCTTTGCGCGCCCTGAAGGTCCGTCGCTGTTTTTTGCGCGCTGAATTTTTGTCCCTTTTCACGTCCCGGATTCCCCTCGCTTTGCGCGCCCTGAAGGTCCGTCGCTGTTTTTTGCGCGCTGAATTTTCGTCGCTTTGCGCATGCCGTATTTTCAATTGACCTACAAACCCGCACGGCTTTGGGGTGTGGGAGGAAACCGGAGAGCCTGGAGGAAACCCGCATGGTCACCGGGAGAACGTAGACAATAGGGAGGGGGTGAGTGACAATAGATAATAGGTGCAGGAGGAGGCCATTCGGCCCTTCTCCCCCCCCCCCCACCTTAAACCCATCTCGGAGCAGTTCATTTTTAATTGAAAATGCATCAATAGACAATGGACAATAGGTGCAGGAGTAGAGGCCATTCGGCCCTTCGAGCCAGCACCGCCATTCAATGTGATCACGGCTGATCATCCCCAATCAGTTCCCCGTTCCTGCCTCCCCTGACTCCGCTATCTTTAAGAGCCCTATCTGGCTCTCTCTTGAACGTGCATCCAGAGAACCGGCCTCCACCGCCCTCTGAGGCAGAGAATTCCACAGACTCGCAACTCTCTGTGAGAAAAAGTGTTTCCTCGTCTCTGTTCTAAATGGCCGACCCCTTATTCTTAAACTGTGTGTGTGTGTGTGGCCCCTGGTTCTGGACTCCCCCAACATCGGGAACATGTTTCCTGCCTCCAGTGTGTCCAAACCCTTAATGATCTTATATGTCTCAATGTTCATACCGCTGGGGTGTAAACTGCCCATGCAAAATACGAGGTGCTGCTCCTCAAATTTACGGTGGGACTCACTCTGGCCATGGAGGAGGCCCAGGACAGAAAGGTCGGATTGGGATTGGGAATGGGAGGGGGAGTTGAAGTGCTGAGCCACCGGGAGATCGGGTCGGTTATTGCGGACCGAGCGGAGGTGTTGGGCGAAGCGATCGGCGAGCCTGCGCTTGGTCTGACCGATGTAGAGCAACCGACACCTGGAGCAGCGGATGCAGTAGATGAGGTTGGAGGAGGTGCAGGCGAACCTCTGCCGCACCTGGGAAGACTGCTTGGGTCCTTGGACGGAGTCGAGTGGGGGGGGGAGGTAAAGCGACAAGTTCAGAACAAAAAAGGTATGGAGGACATTTATTTAACATCTTAGCCTGTTTTTGTGGAATTTATTTTTAATCTGATGATGTGAAATAAGTTAATTAGGCCCCGATATCGGCAACATTATCCGTATTATGTGTAATTGTCGTCAAATACAGGAGCAAAGAGGTCCTTCTGCAGTTGTACAGGGCCCTGGTGAGACCACACCTGGAGTATTGTGTGCAGTTTTGGCCTGTTGGCCTCCATAACAAGAGGAGTTGAGTACAGGAGCAAAGAGGTCCTTCTGCAGTTGTACAGGGCCCTGGTGAGACCACACCTGGAGTATTGTGTGCAGTTTTGGTCTCCAAATCTGAGGAAGGACATTCTTGCTATTGAGGGAGCCCAGCCTAGGTTCACCAGGTTAATTCCCGGGATGGCGGGACTGTCATACGCTGAGAGAATGGAGCGGCTGGGCTTGTACACTCTGGAGTTTAGAAGGATGAGAGGGGATCTCATTGAAACATATAAGATTGTTAAGGGCTTGGACACGCTAGAGGCAGGAAACATGTTCCCGATGTTGGGGGAGTCCAGAACCAGGGGCCACACAGTTTAAGAATAAGGGGTCGGCCATTTAGAACGGGGACAAGGAAACACTTTTTCTTAGAGAGTGGTGAGTCTGTGGAATTCTCTGCCTCAGAGGGCGGTGGAGGCCGGTTCACTGGATGCTTTCAAGAGAGAGCTAGATAGGGCTCTTAAAGATAGGGCCCGGCGTGCACAATCAAATAGGATCAAATCGAACAAGTTGTCCCGCAACTCTAGGCTGTGCACGCCCTATACGCAAGAAGAAGAACAGGTGCAGGAGTAGAGGCCATTCGGCCCTTCGAGCCAGCTCCGCCATTCAATGTGATCGCGGCTGATCATCCCCAATCAGTACCCCGTTCCCGAGCCTGAAGAAGGGTCTCGACCCGAAACGTCGCCTATCTCCTTCGCTCCTTAGCTGCTGCTGCACCCGCTGAGTTTCTCCAGCTTTTTGTGTAGCCCAACATGTTCCCGATGTTGGGGGGGGGGGGGGGAGTCCAGAACCAGGGGCCGCACACACGCACACAGTTTAAGAATAAAGGGTCGGCCATTTAGAACGGAGACGGGGAAACACTTATTCTCACCGAGAGTGGCGAGTCTGTGGAATTCTCTGCCTCAGAGGGCGGTGGAGGCTCAACCTCATTGAGGTTCAAACGAAATTTGGTTTCTGCAGTCGTACATACAAGAAAAGAACCGAGATTGACACAAACATCCATCGCAGTGAATCTCCTCCTCACTGTGATGGAAGGCAAAGTCGTATCTCTCCCCTGCGCTCCCCATTCTTCTCCCGATGTCAGAGTCAAAAGCCCCCGGCGGGCGTTGGTAAGTAAGTCCCGCGGCCATTAAGGCCTCGCCAAGCGATGCAAGGCCGCGCTCCGGGTCTTGATGTTGGAGCCCCCGGCGGGCCCTAGCAAGTCCTGCGGCCATCAAAGCCGTGCCGGGCGATGTCAGGCCCCGCTCCAGGTTGTTTTCAACCCCGCAACTCGGGCGGGAGAAGTTGCTGCCGCGGGAGCTCGCATCAGAGACCCGCGAGCTCCCGGTGTTACCGTCCACCGGCCTGCGGCTGGAGCCTCCGAATCTCCGGGGTCGGGCAGCACCACAGCTCCTCCCGTTCCGAACTCGGCCAGCCCCGCGACGGCGAATAAGCCCGCAGGCTCCGCGACTGGAGCCCCGGGTCCGGTTGGTGGCCGCTGAGTGATGCTAGGCCCCAACGACAACGGAGACCCGACAGAGGAAAGGACGGGGAAAACATTCCCCCGCCCCCCCCCCCCCCAACATATATATCCAGCTAAAAAAAAAAAACACCAACTCACTGCACTCGAAACGAGACAAAAAATAAAAAAAGACAGACGGACCGCAGAGTCGCGCCACGCGCCGGATCTACTCCTACTCCCGCACCCACGGCCCATCGGAGGAGACTTTA
Organism: Raja brachyura; assembly: GCA_963514005.1. The sequence continues at coordinate 13,239 of CAUPSL010000517.1, forward strand.
CCGTGCCAGGGATTGTGAACAAACTGTCTGGTGGAGACGGGGGACGAGGCAGATCGTTCTTCGGCTCTGGGGAGGAAGGGAAGAGAAAACAACGGTGAATAAGAGGCAAGAGACACTTGCGGTCACTACACGACTAAAAGAGCACGGGCCACGATAGTCTTTGACACAGACATCCCCGCACAGCGGGAGGGAAGGCTCCAAAGTTCGGTCCTCCTCCTCCTCTGTCGCCGGGATGTTCAGGCTCGCTCACGCCGGGATGACGGAACTCCCGACGTCGGAACGGGGGAACGTCCTCAGCGGCTTTGAACATTTCCGGATCGCGGCCCTCGGCAAAGGGACCACCGGGACTCCGCTTAGATCAGCCAGGCAGTATTTGCCGTCAGGGCGCACACGGCCTGAGTGGCGGAGGCTCGACACAGATGAGTCGGGGGGGGCGGGACGGGAAACGGGCGAAACCACGGCGTCACGGGGAGAGCGTGCAAACTCCACACAGACACACACACACATACACACACAGAGAGAAGCCCGCAAGCATGCACACACACACACATATTCACGGATCAGGCACAACGAGTCTGAAGAAGGGTCTCGACCCGAAACGTCGCCCATTCCTTCTCTCCACAGATGCTGCCTGACCCGCTGAGTTACTCCAGCACCCTGTGTGCACTCACAGACCAGATACGCACGTACGCACGCGCGCGCACACACAGACTCGCACACACAGACCATAGACGCACAGAAACACACACGCACACATACCACACACGCACGCACCACACACACACATGGATCACGGACACACACGCACACATACCATACACATACCACACATGCACGCACATACTATACACGCGCACACACACACATACACACATACCATGCACGCACCACACATGCACGCACATACCACACACACGCACGCACACATACCACACACGCGCACACATACCATACGCACACATACCACACACATGGACCACGGACACACACGCACACAGAAACACACACGCACACGCAGACAGAGACCACAGAGGCACACATGCCTGCACAGAGACAGGCACACACAGACACACGTGCACAATAGACCATGGACAGGTGCACGCACACACAGACACGCGTGCACTTGCACAGGGGCGGAGGCGAAGATTGAACCCTGGACCCGGGAGCGGCGCAGCGATAAGCAAGCTGCCCTGCTTTAGCCGCGGGAACCGGCGGAGCACGTCCGGGCCAGGGAGCAGCCGGGGTTCAGCTCTCCGCGCTAGCCACCTACCGGGGGAGTCGATAGTCGCCGTCTCTCTCTCGCTCAGCCTGCCGTTGGTATCCTTCGCCGAGATTGATCCCGTAGCGGGGGCGGTGGGCGCGGGCCGCGGCCCCGCGGCTGGCAGGCACGGAGCCACGCGGGCAGGCGGCAGGCTGGGGCATGGGTGGGGGTCCGGGGGTCTCCCTGGAAGGCAGAGGGTAACACGGCGTGTTAACAAGGGAGGAAGGAAAGAAGGAGGAAAGAAGCGGGAAGAAAGAGGAAGAGAGAAGCGGGAAGAGGAAGAGAGAAGCGGGAAGAGGAAGAGAGAAGCGGGAAGAGGAAGAGAGAAGCGGGAAGAGGAAGAGGGAAGCGGGAAGAGGAAGAGAGAAGCGGGAAGAGGAAGAGGGAAGCGGGAAGAGGAAGAGAGAAGCGGGAAGAGGAAGAGAGAAGCAGGAAGAGGAAGAGAGAAGCGGGAAGAGGAAGAGGGAAGCGGGAAGAGGAAGAGAGAAGCGGGAAGAGGAAGAGGGAAGCGGGAAGAGGAAAAGAGAAGCGGGAAGAGAGAAGCGGGAAGAGGAAGAGAGAAGCGGGAAGAGGAAGAGAGAAGCGGGAAGAGGAAGAGAGAAGCGGGAAGAGGAAGAGAGAAGCGGGAAGAGGAAGAGAGAAGCGGGAAGAGGAAGAGAGAAGCGGGAAGAGGAAGAGAGAAGCGGGAAGAGGAAGAGAGAAGCGGGAAGAGGAAGAGAGAAGCGGGGAGAGGAAGAGAGAAGCGGGAAGAGGAAGAGAGAAGCGGGAAGAGGAAGAGAGAAGCGGGAAGAGGAAGAGGGAAGCGGGAAGAGGAAGAGAGAAGCGGGAAGAGGAAGAGGGAAGCGGGAAGAGGAAGAGGGAAGCGGGAAGAGGAAGAGAGAAGCGGGAAGAGGAAGAGAGAAGCGGGAAGAGGAAGAGAGAAGCGGGAAGAGGAAGAGAGAAGCGGGAAGAGGAAGAGAGAAGCGGGAAGAGGAAGAGAGAAGCGGGAAGAGGAAGAGAGAAGCGGAAAGAGGAAGAGGGAAGCGGGAAGAGGAAGCGGAAAGAGGAAGAGAGAAGCGGGAAGAGGAAGAGGGAAGCGGGAAGAGGAAGAGAGAAGCGGGAAGAGGAAGAGGGAAGCGGGAAGAGGAAGAGAGAAGCGGGAAGAGGAAGAGGAAGAGGGAAGCAGGAAGAGGGAAGCGGAAAGAGGAAGAGAGAAGCGGGAAGAGAGAAGCGGGAAGAGGAAGAGAGAAGCGGGAAGAGGAAGAGAGAAGCGGGAAGAGGAAGAGAGAAGCGGGAAGAGGAAGAGAGAAGCGGGAAGAGGAAGAGAGAAGCGGGAAGAGGAAGAGGGAAGCGGGAAGAGGAAGAGAGAAGCAGGAAGAGGAAGAGGGAAGCAGGAAGAGAGAAGCGGGAAGAGGAAGAGAGAAGCAGGAAGAGGAAGAGGGAAGCAGGAAGAGGAAGAGGGAAGCGGAAAGAGGAAGAGAGAAGCGGGAAGAGAGAAGCGGGAAGAGGAAGAGAGAAGCGGGAAGAGGAAGAGAGAAGCGGGAAGAGGAAGAGAGAAGCGGGAAGAGGAAGAGAGAAGCGGGAAGAGGAAGAGAGAAGCGGGAAGAGGAAGAGGGAAGCAGGAAGAGGAAGAGAGAAGCAGGAAGAGGAAGAGGGAAGCAGGAAGAGGAAGAGGGAAGCGGGAAGAGGAAGAGAGAAGCGGGAAGAGGAAAGAGGCGGGAAGAGGAAGAGAGAGGCAGGAAGAGGAAGAGGGAAGCGGAAAGAGGAAGAGGGAAGCGGAAAGAGGAAGAGAGAAGCGGGAAAATGAAAAAAATAAAATAAAATAAAGAAAAAAAAGAAAGAAAGAGAAAAAGAAAGAAAGGAGAGGAAGAGGGAGAGGGGAAGGAAGGACCGATGGAAGACGGCTAGAGTCCAGAACCAGGGGCCACACACACACACACAGTTTAAGAATAAGGGGTCGGCCATTTAGAACGGAGACGAGGAAACACTTTTTCTCACAGAGAGTGGTGAGTCTGTGGAATTCTCTGCCTCAGAGGGCGGTGGAGGCCGGTTCTCTGGATGCTTTCAAGAGAGAGCTAGATAGGGCTCTTAAAGATAGCGGAGTCAGGGGATATGGGGAGAAGGCAGGAACGGGGTACTGATTGGGGATGATCAGCCGTGATCATATTGAATGGCGGTGCTGGCTCGAAGGGCCGAATGGCCTCTACTCCTGCACCTATTTTTTATGTTTCTATCCTTACATTCAAAGACTGATGTACGAGGACCCCCAGATCCCGTTGCTGACTTTCATAGTCTGATGTACAAGGACCCCCGATGTTGGGGAGGTCCAGGACAAGGGGTCACAGCTTAAGGATAAGGGGGAAATCCTTTGGGACCAAGATGATAAGGACTTTTTTCACACAGCGAGTGGTGGGTCTCTGGAACTCTCAGAGGGCGGTGGAGGCCAGTTCATTGGCTATATTTAAGAGGGAGTTAGATGTGGCCCTTGTGGCTAAAGAGATCAGGGGGTATGGAGAGAAGGCAGGTACGAGATACTGAGTTGGATGATCAGCCGTGATCACATTGAATGGCGGTGCAGGCTCGAAGGGCCGAATGGCCTCTACTCCTGCACCTATTGTCTATGTTAACCCTGAAGAAGGGTCCCGGCCCGAAACGTCGCCTATCTCCTTCGCTCCTTAGATGCTGCTGCACCAGCTGAGTTTCTCCAGCCTTTTGTGTACCCTCTGTGTTTCTGTGACTTGGGCGACAAGTCGCAGTTTGGACACAGGCCTGTGGGTGGCGGCAGAGAGGCGGCGCTGAAGGGACATCTGCCTGGACCCACAGGGTTGTGGAGGAGGCATTGGCTGTGACGCAGTCCAAAAGATTCACACCGGGTCTGTTCTCGCGTCCAGACCGTGTGGCTGGTGAACGGGAAGTGAACAACAGGAAGCCTGCCCACTGCCAAAGCTTCTTATTAACACCGCCATGCCTGGAATCAGATATGCGGTTATGTGCCTTGTGTAAAAAAAAATTAATCAGATTAGCCCAATCAGCCTTACACCCCTCCCCCCCATCTGTATCCACCTATCACTCCTAGCCAAGACTCCTAGCAGAGCCAGAGACCCAGGTTCCATCCCGACTACGGGAGCTGTGTGTGCGTGCGTGTGCGTGCGTGTGTGTGTGAGTGAGTGTGTGTGTGTGTGAGTGTGTGAGAGTGAGAGAGTGTTTGTGTGTGTGAGTGAGAGAGTGCGTGAGAGTGTGAGTGTGTGTGTGAGCGAGTGTGTGTATGTGTGCGAGAGTGTGTGAGAGTGAGTGTGTGTGCATGTGTGTGAGCGAGTGTGTATGTGTGTGAGAGAGTGTGTGAGCGTGTGAGAGAGTGTGTGTGTGAGAGAGTGTGTGTGTGAGCGAGTGTGTGTGTGTGCGCATGTGTGTGTGAGTGTGTGTGAGTGTGTGAATGTGTGAGTGAGTGTGAGTGAGAGTGTGTGTATGTGTGTGAGAGTGTGTGTGAGTGAAAGTGTGTGAGAGTGTGTGTGCGCGTGCGAGTGTGTGTGAATGTGCGCGTGCGTGTTGTGTGCGCGTGTATGTGAGTGTGTGTGAACGTGCGCATGTGGGTTACGTGTTTATATGTGTGTTGTGTGTGTGCACGCATGTGTGCATGTGTGTGTTGCGTGTTTATAAGTGTGCGTATATATGTGAGTATGTGCGAGTATGTGAGAGTGAGTATGTGCGTTATGTGTGCATGTGTGTGTGCACGCATGTGTGCGTTAAGTGTGCGTGTGCCTGTGGAGGTTGTACGTTCTCCCTGTGACCTGCGTGGGTTTTCTCCGGGTGCTCCGGTTTCCTCCCACACTCCAAAGACATGCAGGTTCGAAGGTTATTTGGCTTTGATAAATGTTGTACATTGTCCCTAGTGTGTGGGATAGTGCTGGTGTACTGGGCGATCGCTGGTCGGCACGGACTTGGTGGGCCGAAGGGCCTGTTTCCGCGCTGTATCTCGAAACTGAACGGACGTGCTGGAATGGACAACATTTGTGGGAAAGAACTGCAGACGCTGGTTTACATCGAAGGTAGACACAAGACGCTGGATTCACTCAGTGGGTGAGGCAGCAACTCTGGGTTAAAGGAATGGGTGACGTTTTGATTTGATCGTTCTCTGATCGCTTGCCAGGAGGAGTGGGAACCATCCATTAGTCGGGCTATTGAGTAACAGAGAAACGTAGGCATTGGGTGCAGGAGTAGGCCATTCGGCCCTTATATGAACCATATAACAACCATGTAACCATATAACAATTACAGCACGGAAACAGGCCTTCTCGGCCCTTCCAGTCCGTGCCGACCATTTATTTTCCCCTAGTCCCATCTACCTGCACTCAGGCCATACCCCTCCATTCCCTTCCCGTCCGTATACCTATCCACTTTACTTTTAAATGTTAAAATCGATCCTGCCTCCACCACTTCTGCAGGAAGATCATTCCACACAGCCACCACTCTCTGAGTAAAGAAGTTCCCCCTCATGTTACCCCTAAACTTCTGTCCCTTAATTCTCATGTCATGCCCTCTTGTTTGAATCTTCCCTACCCTCAATGGGAAAAGCTTATCCACGTCAACTCTGTCTATCCCTTTCATCATTTTAAAGACCTCGATCAAGTCCCCCCCTTAACCTTCTGCGCTCCAAAGAATAAAGACCTAACTTGTTCAACCTTTCTCTGTAACTTAGTTGCTGGAACCCAGGCAACATTCTAGTAAATCTCCTCTGTACTCTCTCTATTTTGTTGACATCCTTCCTATAATTAGGCGACCAAAATTGTACACCATACTCCAGAATTGGTCTCACCAATGCCTTGTACAATTTTAACATTACTTCCCAACTTCTATACCCAATGCTCTGATTTATAAAGGCCAGCACACCAAAAGCTTTCTTTACCACCCTATCTACATGCGATTCCACCTTCAGGGAACTATGCACAGTTATTCCTCATGTCATGCCCTCTTGTTTGAATCTTCCCTACCCTCAATGGGAAAAGCTTATCCACGTCAACTCAGTCTATCCCTTTCATCATTTTAAAGACCTCAATCAAGTCCCCCCCCTTAACCTTCTGCGCTCCAAAGAATAAAGACCTAACTTGTTCAACCTTTCTCTGTAACTTAGTTGCTGGAACCCAGGCAACATTCTAGTAAATCTCCTCTGTACTCTCTCTATTTTGTTGAATGAACATTGGATGAATTTTGTTTGGAGGAACATGGCTGATCATCCCCAATCAGTACCCCGTTCCTGCTTTCTCCCCATATCCCTTGATTCCGTCAGCCCCAAGAGCTAAACCTCACTCTCTCTCGAAAAACATCCAGTGAATCGGCCTCCACTGCCTTCAGTTCCCTGTGACCTGCAGGGGGGTTTTATCCGAGATCTTCGGTTTCCTCCCATACTCCAAAGACGTACAGGTTTGTAGGTTAATTTTTTTTTAAATTAAGGTTTATTGAAATAGGGACAGATGCAAAAACAGTCATCTAATGTATGCGTCATAGTGTCTTTAGCCAAAGCTAATTCGCAACACTTGTCCCTAGTAGTAGGTATGTTACAAAACTTACCTTGAGCAGCGCTGCAGTTCTGCCGCTCCCCGTGTGCCTGACTTTGGCGCCTTTCAGAGGGGGGCGGGCTTAAAGAGCCGTTTTTCTACAGACTGGGATAATCGATCCATGTCGGGCGATTTTGTTGCGGAAGAAAAATCGCTGCGACATTTCATTCATGAAGGTAATTTTTAAATTATGCTAGATTATTTATTAACTAGAGTAATTTAAAAATCACCTTCAAAAGCCGTGAGCGCCGACAACGGGAAGGATTTTGCGTAGGGGAGAAAAAAAGGTACACAGTTTATTTTTTATAATAAAAGTTGGTTTTTATGGAGGCTTTAATCACATTTTCATGTTGCCAAAAGGGGTCCAAAAAAATGTATGAACCAACAGTATTTTTCCTCCCGACTTCACCGTAACCGCAACGTTCCAATCCACCGCATTCCACTAAAACCCACTCGCTGGTTGATTTAAATGGCCATTAATTTACAGGCATTAAACACTAAATTCCTTCCATTTGGCCCAGAAATTCATGAAAATGAGATTTAAAAATTATGTTATATTGTGGATTATTGTGTGAATGTTATTTGGACACTGAGGCAATTTAAAAAAAGTTTATCTTTTCTTAAGAAATGGATAGATGTTTCGATCTACTCATTGAAATTTGTAATTAGCTACAATTAGATAACTAACTAATTATATGCTTTAATTTCAGGTCATCCAAGTAAGATTGTTTCATATTTGTTTCAGAATGCTTCAATCTATAATAACTGGAAATTTCATTGAGTTCTCTTAATTTTTAAGAAAGTTATGGGCTTTTAACTGTTCCAGATCACAGCTTTTGAGTTAAGTCAATTGAAAGGCAATGGGGAACAAGATGCTAATTTTTGAGTATGAAAATGGCCATAACTTTCTTAATACTGAAGATATGAAAGTGAATTAGGTGTCAAATTAAACTTCTTTTTATGCTTTATCTGACGGGATAAATTGCAGATTTGACTTTTTTAAATCTCGAAATTTTGTAACATTGCTACTAGTGGGGCTTTTGGTTAAAAATGAGAATACAGAGTAACATTATTAAAAATAGGAAAATGGAAATTAGATAAAAAATGAAAAAGACATACAGAGAGAGCACAGTGAAAAAAGGAAATATGCGAACAATTTTTTGTTGAATTAGCCACAATTTTGTGTTTCTTTTGAATGTGGGGATATATTTCAAGTGGTCTGGCAGCGAGTTCCATAATTTTAGAAACATAGAAAAATAGGTGCAGGAGTAGAGGCCATTCGGCCCTTCGAGCCTGCACCGCCATTCAATATGATCACGGCTGATCATCCAACTCAGTATCCCGTACCTGCCTTCTCTCCATACCCCCTGATCCCCTTAGCCACAAGGGCCGCATCTAACTCCCTCTTAAATATAGCCAATGAACTGGCCTCAACTACCCTCTGTGGCAGAGAGTTCCAGTGACCCACCACTGCGCCTATTGTCTACGGTTTCTCGATCTTATGGCGCACTGTTTGGAAGCTGACGGGCGCGGGGATTCGAGAGAACGCTCTCAGTGGCGGCTGCCAAGGCTAAAAGCAGAAAATGCCAGCATCACTACAGCAGGCCCCGGAGTTTTTTTTGCCCCGGGGTCTGTATAGGATTGAGGTGAGTGGGGAAAGGTTTAATAGGAGTTTGAGGGGGCTATTTTTTCCCCACGCAGAGGGTGGCGAGTGTATGGAACGAGCTGCCAGAGGAGGCTGGTCAGGGACCACATCACCCCCAGACTCCCCTCCACACTCGACCCATACCAGTTTGCTTACAGGCCAAACCGCTCCACAGAGGACGCTATATCCTCCGTGCTCCATCTGAGCCTGGAACATTTAGAGGAGAAAAACACTTATGTGCGAATGCTGTTCGTGGATTTCAGTTCAGCATTCAACACCATTATCCCCCAGCACCTGATAAGCAAACTGGTTCCATTGGGCCTCAGCACCCCCATGTGTAACTGGCTACTGGACTTCCCCACTGACAGACCCCAGTCTGTGAGGGTTGGAAATAACACCTCTAACACCATCTCTCTGAGCACCGGCTCCCCTCAGGGCTGTGTCCTGAGTCCACTGCTGTGTACCCTGATGACTCACGACTGTTGTGCCAGGTTTAGTACAAACCACATCATGGAGTACGCAGATGACACAACAGTGGTGGGCCTCATCAGGGCTTACAGGGAGGAGGTGAAACAACTGGTGGACTGGTGCAATACGAACAACCTGATCCTGAATGTCGAAAAAACAAAGGAGGTCATCGTCGACTTCAGGAAAACCCGGCACAGTCCCACACCACTTCACATCAATGACAGCGATGTGGAGGTGGTCAGTAGCACTAGGTTCCTGGGGGTGCAGATCACTGACAGTCTGACCTGGTCGAATAACATCTCATCAACAGTTAAGAGAGCGCAGCAGCGGTTGCACTTTCTGCGCCGGATGAGAAGAGCTCACCTCCCCCATCCCATCCTCACCACTTTCTACAGGGGCACCACAGAGAGTATTTTGACCAGCTGTATCTCTGTCTGGTTTGGGGACTGTAGAGCCTCCGACTGGAAGTCCGTGCAGAGAGTGGTGAGGACAGCGGAAAAAAATCATCGGGACCTCTCTCCCCTCAATCGGGGATATTGCGACCAAACGTTGCGTGTCTAAGGCCAGCAGTATTATAAAAGACCCCACACATCTCCATCACGGACTGTTCACTCTGGTGCCCTCGGGCAAAAGATATCGCAGCATAAGGAGCAGAACATCAAGGTTCTGCAGCAGCTTCTTCCCACGAGCCATCAGACTCCTGAATGCCATGTAATGGGCTGCCACCATTGTCTATTTATCCTTTTTATCCATGTTTATCCTTCTGTTAATTTATCGTGTTGCACGTGGAGCCAAATGCAACGTAATTCCGTTTGAAACTGCATATATCGATGTATTTCTAAATGACAATAACGTTTGTTTGACTTTGACTTTGAGGAGGGAGTGAGTAAACAGATATTGGACCGAGTCCGCACCGACCACCGATCCCCGTACATTAACACTATCCTGCACACACTAGGGACTATTTAACGTTTCTTTGCTATAGCAAGTCAATTAACCAACAAACTGTAACGTCTTTGGTCAAGACAATAGATCAGACCCAATCCAAAACGTCAAACGTCACCTACCCAAGTTCTCCAGAGATAACACACAATAAGCAATAGGTGCAGGAGTAGAGGCCATTCGGCCCTTCGAGCCGGCACCGCCATTCAATGTGATCACGGCTGATCGTCCCCAATCAGTTCCCCGTTCCTGCCTTCTCCCCGTATCCCCTGACTCTGCTATCCTCCTGCAGAGGAGTCTATCTGAAAAAATGGGGAACTGCAGATGCTGGTTTATACCAAAGATAAACACATAATGCTGGAGTAACTCAACAGGTCTGGCGGCATTTCTGGAGAACATAGTTAGGTGATGTTTTTCTACGCACATGTCTGCCCAAATGAATTGTGAAAAACATTTTTTAATGAGTTTTTAAATATAAACTCCTTGGGTGGAATCAAATCTAGGGTTAATATATAGACTAACCGGGCCTTTGAAGCTAGTGTCGCCAACTGTAACGGCATTAGCCGGGACATCCCGTACATTGGCCTCTAAATCGGTTTTTCCCGTACCGCCCTTGTCCCGTATTTGACTGCTGCTACTCGGGTCGAGGGGACTATCTAGCTCTCTCTTGAAAGCATCCAGAGAACCGGCCCCCACCGCCCTCTGAGGCAGAGAATTCCACAGACTCACAACTCTCTGTGAGAAAAAGTGTTTCCGCGTCTCCGTTCTAAATGGCCGACCCCTTATTCTGAGAGAGAGAGCGAGAGCGCGAGAGAGCGAGAGCGAGAGAGAGAGAGGTGTGTGGGTGGGTGTGTGTGTGTGTGTGTGTGTGTGTGTGTGTGTGTGTGTGTGTGTGTGTGTGTGTGTGTGCGCGCGCGCCCTGGTTCTGGACCCCCCCCAACATCGGGAACATGTTTCCTGCCTCTAGTGTGTCCAAGCCCTTGACAATCTTATATGTTTCAATGAGATCCCCTCTCATCCTTCTAAACTCCAGAGTGTACAAGTCCATTCTCTCAGCATATGACAGTCCCGCCATCCCGGGAATTAACCTGGTGTGGTCTCACTAGACTCCCCCAACATTGGGAACATGTTTCCTGCCTCTAGTGCGTCCAAGCCCCTAATAATCTTAATACGACCCTTCGTGGGCAGTGGCCTCTGCAGCTCGTTTAAGTGTAGTTTATAGTGGGTTTTTAAAAAAAACTGGGTGGGGGGTCGGATGGGGAACTTTTAAATGATTTTCCCTGCAACGAAGACCCGACCTTTTCCCTGTCGGGTCTCTGTTGTCGTTGGGGCCCAGCACCGTGGAGCGGCCTCCAACCAGAATCCAGACGCGGAGCCTGCGGACTCACCGCCGCGGGGCCGGCCGGCTTCGGAGCGTGGTGGCGCGCGACTGCAGCCCGACTCCGGAGATTCCGAGGCTCCGCCCACGGGAGATCCGGAGCTCGCGGGTCCCAGGTGGACTTCTCCCGCCCGAATCGCGGGGTTTAAAAAGGCCCGGAGCGGGGCCTGACACCCGCCCGGCGTGGCTCTAATAGCCGCGGGACTTGCTAGCGCCCGCCGGGGGCTCCAACATCAAGACCCGGAGCGCGGCCTTGCATCGCTTGGTGCGGCCTCAATGGCCGCGGGACTTATTTACCATCGCCCGCCGGGGAGAATGGGGAGAGCAGGGGAGAGATAAGACTTTGCCTTCCATCACAGTGAGGAGGAGATTCACTGTGTTAAACAAGGAACTGCAGATGCTGGAGAATCGAGGGTTACACAAAAAGCTGGAGAAACTCAGCGGGTGCAGCAGCATCTAAGGAGCGAAAGAGATAGGCGACGTTTCGGGTCGAGACCCTTCTTCAGACTGCTAGTCTTAAACTGTGTGTGGCCACTGGTTCTGGACTCCTCCAACATCGAGAACCTGTTTCCTGCCTCTAGTGTGTCTACCTCGACGTTTCAGCTTGTACTCGCTGGAATTTAGGAGATTGAGGGAGGATCTTATAGAGACTTACAAAGTTCTTAAGGGGTTGGACAGGCTAGACGCTGGAAGATTGTTCCCGATGTTGGAGAAGTCCAGAACAACGGGTCATAGTTTAAGGGGGAAGTCTTTTAGGACCGAGATGAGAAGATCATTTTTCACACAGAGAGTGGTGAATCTGTGGAATTCTCTGCCACAGAAGGTAGTTGAGGCCAGTTCATTGGCTATATTTAAGAGGGAGTTAGATGTGGCTAAAGGGATCAGAGGGTATGGAGAGAAGGCAGGTACAGGATACCGAGTTGGATGATCAGCCATGATCATATTGAATGGCGGTGCAGGCTCGAAGGGTGTTCACAGTTTCACAACCTCCTCTCTAACTGCTCACACTACAAACAGCTTACAATGGCCCGTTTCCTTTATCATCGATACTTTTTTGCATATCTTTCATTCATTGTTCTTTATCTCTCCACATCACCGTCTATATCTCTCGTTTCCCTGATCCCTGACCAGTCTGAAGAAGGGTTTCGGCCCGAAACGTCGCCTATCTCCTTCGCTCCTTAGATGCTGCTGCACCCGCTGACTTTCTCCAGCTTTTTGTGTAACCCAGGAGATTCACTGTGCTGGATGTTTGTGTAAATTGTGTCCTGTCTTGCTTCTTTTTCTTGTTTGTATGACTGCAGAAACCAAATTTCGTTTGAGCCTCAATGCGGTTCAAAGGACAACAAAGAAGTGGTATCATTGTCTCATCCGCTATCTTTAAGAGCCCGATCTAGCTCTCTCTTGAAAGCATCCAGAGAACCGGCCTCCACCCCCCTCTGAGGCAGGGAATTCCACAGACTCACAACTCTCTGGGTGAAAAAGTGTTTCCTCGTCTCCGTTCTAAATGGCCGACCCCTTAGTCTTAAAGGGTTACACAAAAAGCTGGAGAAACTCAGCGGGTGCAGCAGCATCTAAGGAGCGAAGGAAATAGGCGACGTTTCGGGTCGAGACCCTTCTTCAGACTGCTAGTCTTAAACTGTGTGTGGCCAGTAGACTCCCCCAACATCGGGAACATGTTTCCTGCCTCTAGTGTGTCCAAGTCCTTGACAATTTTATATGTTTCAATGAGATCCCCTTTAATCCTTCTAAACTCCAGAGTGTACAAGCCCAGCCGCTCCATTCTCTCAGCATATGACAGTCCCGCCATCCCGGGAATTAACCTGGTGAACCTACGGTGCACTCCCTCAATAGCAAGAATGTCCTTCCTCAAATTAGGGGACCAAAACTGCACACAATACTCCAGGTGTGGTCTCACCAGGGCCCTGTACAACTGCAGAAGGACCTCTTTGCTCCTATACTCAACTCCTCTTGTTGTGAAGGCCAACAGGCCAAAACTGCACACAATACTCCAGGTGTGGTCTCACCAGGGCCCTGTACAACTGCAGAAGGACCTCTTTGCTCCTATACTCAACTCCTCTTGTTGTGAAGGCCAACAGGCCAAAACTGCACACAATACTCCAGGTGTGGTCTCACCAGGGCCCTGTACAACTGCAGAAGGACCTCTTTGCTCCTGTACTCGACTCCTCTTGTTGTGAAGGCCAACAGGCCAAAACTGCACACAATACTCCAGGTGTGGTCTCACCAGGGCCCTGTACAACTGCAGAAGGACCTCTTTGCTCCTATACTCGACTCCTCTTGTTATGAAGGCCAACAGGCCAAAACTGCACACAATACTCCAGGTGTGGTCTCACCAGGGCCCTGTACAACTGCAGAAGGACCTCTTTGCTCCTATACTCCTTTGTACTATTTACTCCTATGTATTTTGTTGCTTCACGTGCTTGATCAATGGTGTTTTATCATTAATATTTTATTATTATTAATGTTTAGCGTCTTCCGAGTCATTCGTAACTGCCGTGTTGTTAGTTGCGGGTGGAGCACCAAGGCAAATTCGTTGTATGTGAATACTTGGCCAATAAACTTACTCATTCGATTGCTCTTGTTATAAAGGCCAACATGCCATTCGCTCTCTTCACTGCCTGCTGTACTTGCATGCTTACTTTCATAGACTGATGTACGAGGACCCCCAGATCCCGTTGTACTTCCCCTTTTCTCCAACGTGACGCCATTTAGCACGCCATTTTTCACTGTACCTCGGCACACGTGACAGTGAAGGCGAAGTGAGACTTTCATAGCAAAAGGATTTGAGTACAGGAGCAGGGAGGTTCTACTGCAGTTGTACAGGGTCTTGGTGAGACCACACCTGGAGTATTGCGTACAGTTCTGGTCTCCTAATCTGAGGAAAGACATTCTTGCCATAGAGGGAGTACAGAGAAGGTTCACCAGACTGATTCCTGGGATGGCAGCACTTTTATATGAGGAAAGACTGGATAGACTCGGCTTGTACTCGCTGGAATTTAGAAGATTGAGGGGGGATCTTATAGAAACGTACAAAATTCTCAAGGGGTTGGACAGGCTAGATGCAGGAAGATTGTTCCCGATGTTGGGGAAGTCCAGAACAAGGGGTCACAGTTTAAGGATAAGGGGGAAGTCTTTCAGGACCGAGATGAGAAAAACATTTTTCACACAGAGAGTGGTGAATCTGTGGAATTCTCTGCCACAGAAGGTAGTTGAGGCCAGTTCATTAGCTATATTTAAGAGGGAGTTAGATGTGGCCCTTGTGGCTAAAGGGATCAGGGGGTATGGAGAGAAGGCAGGTACAGGATACTGAGTTGGATGATCAGCCATGATCATATTGAATGACGGTGCTGGCTCGAAGGGCCGAATGGCCTCTACTCCTGCACCTATTTTCTATGTTTCTATCCTTCAAAAGTCAAACAAACTTTATTGTCATTTAGAAATACATTGATATATGCAGTTCCAAACGAAATTACGTTGCATTTGGCTCCACGTGCAACACGATAAATTAACAGAAGGATAGACATGGATAAAATGGACCCTTACTTTCATAGACTGATGTACAAGGACCCCCAGATCCCGTTCTTACTTTCATAGACTGATGTACAAGGACCCCCCGATCCCGTTGCTTATTTTCATAGACTGATGTACCAGGACCCCCCGATCCCGTTGCTTATTTTCATAGACTGATGTACCAGGACCCCCGGATCCCGTTGCTTACTTTCATAGACTGATGTACCAGGACCCCCAGATCCCGTTGCTTATTTTCATAGACTGATGTACCAGGACCCCCGGATCCCGTTGCTTATTTTCATAGACTGATGTACAAGGACCCCCAGATCCCGTTGCTTACTTTCATAGACTGATGTACCAGGACCCCCAGATCCCGTTGCTTACTTTCATAGACTGATGTACAAGGACCCCCAGATCCCGTTGCTTACTTTCATAGACTGATGTACGAGGACCCCCCGATCCCGTTGCTTACTTTCATAGACTGATGTACAAGGACCCCCCGATCCCATTGCTTACTTTCATAGACTGATGTACAAGGACCCCCCGATCCCGTTGCTTACTTTCATAACTGATGTACAAGGACCCCCCGATCCCGTTGCTTACTTTCATAGACTGATGTACAAGGACCCCCCGATCCCGTTGCTTACTTTCATAGACTGATGTACAAGGACCCCCCCGATCCCATTGTACTTCCCCCTTTTCCCCCAACGTGACGCCGTTTAGCACGCAACAAACACATCTCACTGAACCTCGGCACACGTGACAGCAAAGGCGATGAGAAGGACTGAGACTCACATTGCAAGATGATATCCCGAGGTCTCCACAGGCCCAGACTGGCCAGGAGGTCGACCAGTTGGCCCACCGTCCCGTTGCGGTTCATCCAGTACCACATGACGTTCTGCGTGCGCCCGGGGTCGCCGCGGTTCGCCAGCAGCCGGAGATCCGTCACGTCGCTCACCACCGACGAGGCTGAGAGCGCAGGGGGGAAAAAAAATTATCGTTAAACCCTAGCAGGCCGAGACCGTACAACGGAGCAACCTCCCCCTGCCCACCGACCCGCTCTGAAACATAGAAAATAGAAACATAGAAATTAGGTGCAGGAGTAGAGGCCATTCGGCCGTTCGAGCCTGCACCGCCATTCAATATGATCATGGCTGATCATCCAACTCAGTATCCCGTACCTGCCTTCTCTCCATACCCCCTGATCCAACAAGGGCCACATCTAACTCCCTCTTAAATATAGCCAATGAACTGGCCTCAACTACCCTCTGTGGCAGAGAGTTCCAGAGACCCACCACTCTCTGTGTGAAAATAGGTGCAGGAGGAGGCCATTCGGCCCCTCGAGCCTGGAAACAGGCTGTTCGGCCCACCAAGTTCCCATCTCGGTCCTAAAAGACTTCCCCCTTATCCTTAAACTGTGTGTCCCCTTGTTCGGGACTTCCCCAACATCGGGAACAATCTTCCGGCATTTGAACAATCTGAAGATACACGGCGTGTGGAAACAAGGAACTGCAGATACTTGCCTACAAGAAAATAAGACACAAAGTGCTGGAGTAACTCAGCGGGTCAGGCAGCGTCTCTAGAGAACGTGGAGAGGTGACATTTCACAGAGTGCTGGAGTAACTCATAGAATCATAGACAATAGGTGCAGGAGTAGAGGCCATTCGGCCCTTCGAGCCTGCACCGCCATTCAATATGATCATGGCTGATCATCCAACTCAGTATCCTGTACCTGCCTTCTCTCCATACCCCCTGATCCCTTTAGCCACATCTAACTCTCTCTTAATTACAGCCAATGAACTGGCCTCAACTTCTGTGGCAGAGAATTCCACAGATTCACCACTCTCTGTGTGAAAAATGATCTTCTCATCTCGGTCCTAAAAGACTTCCCCCTTAAACTGTGACCCGTTGTTCTGGACTTCCCCAACATCGGGAACAATCTTCCTGCGTCTAGCCTGTCCAACCCCTTAAGAACTTTGTAAGTCTCTATAAGATCCTCCCTCAATCTCCTAAATTCCAGCGAGTACAAGCTGAGTCTATCCGGTCTTTCTTCATATGGAAGTCCTGCCATCCCAGGAATCAGTCTGGTGAACCTATGTCAAGAATGTCTTTCCTCAGATTAGGAGACCAAAACTGTACGCAATACTCCAGGTGTGGCCTCACCAAGACCCTGTACAACTGCAGTAGAACCTCTCTGCTCTTGTACTCAAATCCTTTTGCTATGAATGCCAACATACCATTCGCTTTCTTCACTGCCTGCTGCACCTGCATGCCTACTTTCAATGACTGGTGTACCATGACACCCAGGTCTCGTTGCATCTCCCCTTTTCCTAATCGGCCACCATTCAGATAATAGTCTGCCCTCCTGTTTTTGCCGCCAAAGTGGAGAACCTCACATAATACTGCATCTGCCATGCACTCACCCAACCTATCCAAGTCACCTTGCAGCCTCCTAGCATCCTCCTCACAGCTAACACTGCCCCCAGCTTCGTGTCATCCGCAAACTTGGAGATGTTGCATTCAATTCCCCCATCCAGATCATTAATATATATTGTAAATAGCTGGGGTCCCAGCACTGAGCCTTGCGGTACCCCACTAGTCACTGCCTGCCATTCTGAAAATGACCCGTTTAATGACTCAGCGGGTCAGGCAGTGGATAGGTGACGTTTCACAGAGTGCTGGAGAAACTCAGTGGGTCAGGCAGCATCTGTGGAGAACGTGGATAGGTGACGTTTCACAGAGTGCTGGAATAACTCAGCGGGTCAGGCAGCATCTGTGGAGAACATGGATAGGTGACGTTTCACAGAGTGCTGGAATAACTCAGCGGGTCAGGCAGCATCTGTGGAGAACATGGATAGGTGACGTTTCACAGAGTGCTGGAGAAACTCAGCGGGTCAGGCAGCATCTGTGGAGAACGTGGATAGGTGACGTTTCACAGAGTGCTGGAGTAACTCAGCGGGTCAGGCAGCATCTGTGGAGAACATGGATAGGTGATGTTTCACAGAGTGCTGGAGAAACTCAGTGGGTCAGGCAGCATCTGTGGAGAACATGGATAGGTGACGTTTCACAGAGTGCTGGAATAACTCAGCGGGTCAGGCAGCATCTGTGGAGAACATGGATAGGTGACGTTTCACAGAGTGCTGGAATAACTCAGTGGGTCAGGCAGCATCTGTGGAGAACGTGGAAGTAGGACGTTTCGGTCATTTAGTCTAAAGACGCCCCTGCCCTGAAACGCTACCTGTCCACGTACTCCACAGATGCTGCCTGACCCGCTGAGTTCCTCCAGCACTTTGTGTTATCTGAAGAAATATAGATGGAAGGGGGGAAGGGGGAAGTAGGGGAATAGGCAACGTTTCAGGACCTCATCGGTTTTCTCCAGGTGCCCCGGTTTCCTCCCACACTCCCAAGACAGACAGGTTTGTAGGTTAATTGGCTTGATGCATGTGTACATTGTCACGAGTGTGTGTAGGTTAGATAGTGTTAGTGTGCGGCGATCGCTGGTCGGCGCGGACTTGGTGGGCCGAAGGGCCTGTTTTCGTGCTGTATCTCTGAACTAAACTAGTGTGTGAACGGGCGATCGCTGGTCGGTGTGGACTCTGCGGGCCGAAGGGCCTGTTTCCGCGCTGTATCTCCAAATTAAACTAAAAATGGAGCCCAGGGTAGGTTCACGAGGTTAATGGCGGGACTGTCATATGTTGAAAGAATGGAGCAGCTGGGCTTGTACACTCTGGAATTTGAAAGGATTAGAGGGGATCTTATTGAAACACGTTAGATTGTTAAGGGTTTGGACACGCTAGAGGCAGGAAACATGTTCCCGATGTTGGGGGAGTCCAGAACCAGGGGCCACACACACACACAGTTTAAGAATAAGGGGTCGGCCATTTAGAACAGAGACGAGGAAACACTTTTTCTCACAGAGAGTTGTGAGTCTGTGGAATTCTCTGCCTCAGAGGGCGGTGGAGGAGACAATTAGAGCAGAAGGGGGCCATTCGGCCCTTCAAGCCAGCACTGCCATCCAATGTGATCACGGCTGATCATCCCCAATCAGTACCACGTTCCTGCCTTCTCCCCATATCCTCTGACTGCGCTATTTTCAAGAGCCCTATCTAGCTCTCTCGTGAAAGCATCCAGAGAACCGGCCTCCACCGCCCTCTGAGGCAGAGAACTCCACAGACTCACAACTCTCTGTGTGAAAAAGTGTTTCCTCGTCTCCGTTCTCAATCGAGATCTTCGGTTTCCTCTCACACTCCAAAGATGTGCAACTGTGTAGGTTGATTGGCTTGGTGTAAATGTGAGAATTGTCCCTGGTGGGTGTAGGATAGTGTTAATGCACGGGGATCGCTGGTCGGCACGGACTCGGTGGGCCGAAGGGCCTGTTTCCGAGCTGTATCTCCAAATTAAACTAAAAATGGAGCCCAGGGTAGCTTCATAGAAACATAGAAAAATAGGTGCAGGAGTAGAGGCCATTCGGCCCTTCGAGCCAGCACCGCCATTCAATATGATCATGGCTGATCATCCAACTCAGTATCCTGTACCTGCCTTCTCTCCATACCCCCTGATCCCCTTAGCCACAAGAGCCACATCTAACTCCCTCTTAAATATAGCCAATGAACTGGCCTCAACTACCTTCTGTGGCAGAGAATTCCAGAGACTCACCACTCTCTGTGTACAGAATGTTTTCCTCATGTCGGTCCTAAAGGAATTCCCCCTTATCCTTAGACTGTGACCCCTTGTTCTGGACTCCCCCAACATTGGGAACAATCTTCCTGCATCTAGCTTGTCCAACCCCTTAAGAATTTTGTAAGTTTCTATAAGATCCCCCCTCAATCTTCTAAATTCCAGCGAGTACAAGCCGAGTCTATCCAAACTTTCCTCATATGAAAGTCCTGACATCCCAGGAATCAGTCTGGTGAACCTTCTCTGTACCCCCTCTATGGCAAGGATAATGTCTTCACGAGGTTAATGGCGGGACTGTCATATGTTGAAAGAATGGAGCAGCTGGGCTTGTACACTCTGGAATTTAGAAGGATTAGAGGGGATCTTATTGAAACACGTTAGATTGTTAAGGGTTTGGACACGCTAGAGGCCTGTTTCCGCGCTGTCTGCCTCTCTAAGTGCGTGATCGGGCGATCGCTGGTCGGCACGGACTCGGTGGGCCAAAGAGCCTGTTTCCGCGCTGTCTGCCTCTCTAAGTGCGTGATCGGGCGATCGCTGGTCGGCACGGACTCGGTGGGCCGAAGGGCCTGTTTCCGCGCTGTATCTCTCAACTAAACTAGTGTGTGTACGGGCGATCGCTGGGCGGCACGGACTCTGTCGAGAGCGAGGTCTCTGGCGCGGTGATGCAGATCTACCAGCGGCCCCACGCCCTACGCTGCCCGTGACTGATAAGATTTGCCAACGTCGGGAGCTTGCGACTGAGCTCAAGAGGGCCAAACAAGGCACGGAAACAAGGAGCCCATTCACTGCCAAACACAGAGCTGTCTTGTCGCATTCCACAGCCCCAAATACTCCACTGAGTTTACCCAGAGATTAACCACGCTCTAATTTCCCGGCCGGCCACCCTCCCCGCTGGCTCTGGAGTCTGGGCCAAAGTGAGCCGGGGGGAAAAACGAGACAGCAATCGCAAGTTTCTCCAGCTTTTTGTGTAACCCTAGATGCAGTTCCTTCTTTAACACTTTGGAGTCTACTCCACTGCGATATCTCCTCAAGGTATGCCGACTTTGACGAAGTTCTCCTCCTCCCTAAGAAGACAGTTTCACAAGGGGTTACACAGAAAGCTGGAGAAACTCAGCGGGTGCAGCAGCATCTAAGGAGCGAAGGAGATAGGCGGCGTTTCGGGTCGAGACCCTTCTTCGGACTGGTCAGGGATCAGGGAAACGAGAGATATAGACGGGGATGTGGAGAGATACAGAACAATGAATGAAAGATATGCAAAAAAGTATCGATGATAAAGGAAACAGGCCGTTGTAAGCTGTTTGTGGTGTGAGCAGTTAGAGAGGAGGTTGTGAAACTGTGAACACCTCCGCTCGGTCCGCAATAACCAACCCGACCTCCCGGTGGCTCAGCACCTCAACTCCCCCTCCCATTCCGTATCCGCATCCGACCTCTCGGTCCTGGGTCTCCTCCACGGCCAGAGTGAGCAACACCGCAAGTTGGAGGAACAGCACCTTATATTCCGCTTGGGGAGTCTGCATCCTCTGGGCTTAAACATTGAATTTTCTCAATTCTATTAACACTTGCTGTCTCCTCCCCCTCCCCACCTCTCCCTCAGCCCTCGGGCCCTGGCATTCCCTCTCTCTCCATCTCTCCCCCACCCAAGTCTCATTTTCAGACTACTACGGGCTTCTCCACTGAGCCGCCCTCGAGGACGCTGCCTCTACGGCGTTTGCGCGTTCTCCCCGTGAAACGCTCCGCGTCGGTTTCCCCCCGGGTTGCCGAGGTGTGCGGGTTAATTGGCCCACGGGGCGTGCAGGATGCACGGTAATGTGGAACTAAAAATGTACGAATGGCCGCTTGCTGCAGCAGTGAGTGGGACTCGGTTCCTGTTTCCACACACACTGTATCACCGAACAGGTGGTAGAGTTACTGCCTCACAGCGCCAACGACCGCGGTTCGATCCTGACCACGGGCGCTGTCTGGACAAAATTTGTACATTCTCCCCGAGGAGGCAGATTAGGAAAAGGGGAGTTGCAACGAGACCTGGGTGTCATGGTACACCAGTCATTGAAAGTAGGCATGCAGGTACAGCAGGCAGTGAAGAAAGCCAATGGTATGTTGGCATTCATGGCAAAAGGATTTGAGTATAGGAGCAGGGTTCTACTGCGGTTGTATAGGGTCTTGGTGAGACCACACCTGGAGTATTGCGTACAGTTCTGGTCTCCAAATCTGAGGAAGGACATTATCTAACTCCCTCTTAAATATAGCCAACGAACTGGCCTCAACTACCCTCTGTGGCAGAGAATTCCACAGATTCACCACTCTCTGTGTGAAAAAAGTCATGAACCCCTTTTCTCATCTCGGTCCTTGGAGAAGGGGTTGGACAGGCTAGATGCTGGAAGATTGTTCCCGATGTTGGGGGAGTCCAGTACAAGGGGGTCACAGTCTAAGGATAAGGGGGAATTCCTTTAGGACCGAGATGAGAAAACATTCTTTAGTTCAGGATCGCTCTCTAGTAGATGATGAAGAGGTGCAGTTGCCTGATAACCGCCAGGAAGAAACTGTCCCTGAATCTGGAGGTGTGTGCGTTCCGTTTCACACTTCTGCACCTCTTGCCCGATGGGAGAGGGCGGAGGAGAAGAGGGAGTGGAATTTAGAAGATTGAGGGGGGATCTTATAGAAACTTACAAAATTCTTAAGGGGCTGGACAGGCTAGATGCTGGAAGATTGTTCCCGATGTTGGGGAGGTCCAGAACAAGGGGTCACAGTTTAAGGATAAGGGGGAAGTCTTTTTGGACCGAGGTGAGAAAATCATTTTTCACACAGAGTGGTGAGTCTGTGGAATTCTCTGCCACAGAAGGTAGTTGAGGCCGGTTCATTGGCTATATTTAAGAGGGAGTTAGATGAGGCCCTTGTGGCTAAAGGGATCAGGGGGTACGGAGAGAAGGCAGGTACGGGATACTGAGTTGGATGATCAGCCATGATCACATTGAATGGCGGTGCAGGCTCGAAGGGCCGAAGGGCCTCTACTCCTGCACCTATTGTCTATGTTTCTATGTGTGCTCACCCTAGATTGCTGAAATTTTTGCTCTGATGTTATCTCTAAATGACTAAGCTCCTCTCCCCGGTGCCACGGTTGAGTAATACCAGAGTCAGCAAGAAGGTCTTGCCCTCTCGATGCAAGATTGTGAGTGGTTTCTGTCTGCAGTGAGGGTTTAATTGGGTGACTCATTACTGGATATAGCTCGAGGGGACGGCTCCGAGAGCCATCGTGCAGCGGGGGGGGGGGGGGGGGAGAGAGAGAGAGAGACGGTGTCAAAACTGCTAACTGCTGGAGTAACTCAGCGGGTCAGGCAGCATCTGTGGAGAACGTGGATAGGCGACGTTTCACAGAGTGCTGGAGTAACTCAGCGGGTCAGGCAGCATCTGTGGAGAACACGGATAGGTGACGTTTCACAGAGTGCTGGAGTAACTCAGCGGGTCAGGCAGCATCTGTGGAGAACGTGGATAGGCGACGTTTCACAGAGTGCTGGAGTAACTCAGCGGGTCAGGCAGCATCTGTGGAGAACGTGGATAGGCGACGTTTCACAGAGTGCTGGAGTAACTCAGCGGGTCGGGCAGCATCTGTGGAGAACGTGGATAGGCGACGTTTCACAGAGTGCTGGAGTAATTCAGCGGGTCAGGCAGCATCTGTGGAGAACATGGATAGGTGACGTTTCACACAGAGCGCTGGAGTAACTCAGCGGGTCAGGCAGCATCTGTGGGGAACATGGATAGGTGACGTTTCACACAGAGCGCTGGAGTAACTCAGCGGGTCGGGCAGCATCTGTGGAGAACATGGATAGGTGACGTTTCACAGAGTGGAACGTCACCAGAGTGGAATTCTCTGAGGCAGAGACTCACCACTCTCTGTGTGAAAAAGTGTTTCCTCGTCTCCGTTCTAAATGGCTTCTTAATAGGGGAAGGCCAGGGGAAGATAAACGAGAGATATATTTTTGCATATCTTTCATTCATTTGGTCTAGATCTCTCCACAGCACCCTCTATATCTCTCGTTTCCCTTTTCCTCTGACTCTCAGTCTGAAGAAGGGTCTTGACCTGAAACGTCGCCCATTCCTTCTCTCCACAGAGGCTGCCTGACCCGCTGAGTTACTCCAGCACTGTGTGAAACGTCACCTATCCGCGTTCTCCACAGATGCTGCCTGACCCGCTGAGTTACTCCAGAGCTCTGTGAAACGTCGCCTATCCATGTCCCCTCCCCTGCCATCAGTCTTGACCCGAAATGTCGCCCATTCCTTCTCTCCTTCCCGCGGCACTCCCTCACCCCTCCCACTCCCCCCTCACACACTGAGGCACTCCCTCCTCTTCCCCCCCCACCCACAGGGGCACTCCCTCACTCACCCCCCCCCCTTCCCCCCCACTGAGGCGCTCCCTCACCACTTCTCCCCCACCCCCACACACACTGGGATACTCAACGCCCCCCTCCCACACACACACACACTGGGGTGCTCACACACACGGGGAAACCAAGAACAAGGGGTACCCCCCTCCACCCCCCCCTCATCGCACACACTGAGGGGCTCCCTCACCACTCCTCCCTCCCCCCCATCTTCCCTCACACCCCTCCCCCTCACCAATCCTCCCCCCCCCCCCCCGAGGCGCTCCCTCCCTCCCCTCCACCTCCACCCCTCACACACCGAGGCGCTCCCTCACCCCCCCCCCGCACACTCTGGGGCGCTCCCCCTACACTCTGAGGCGCTCCCTCACCCCCCCCCCCCACACACTGGGGCGCTCCCCCTACACTCTGAGGCGCTCCCTCACCCTACCCCCTCTCAGAGGCGCTCCCTCACTTACCCCTCATCCCTCCCCCCTCCCCCACTCTGCACCGCGACGCTCCCTCACTCACACCGAGGCGCACCCTCACCCCCCCTACACACTGAGGCGCTCCCTCACCCTACCCCCTCTCAGAGGCGCTCCCTCACTTACCCCTCATCCCTCCCCCACTCTGCACCGCGACGCTCCCTCACTCACACCGAGGCGCACCCTCACCCCCCCTACACACTGAGGCGCTCCCTTACCCTACCCCCTCTCAGAGGCGCTCCCTCACTTACCCCTCATCCCTCCCCCCTTCCCCACTCTGCACCGCGACGCTCCCTCACTCACACCGAGGCGCACCCTCACCCCCCCTACACACTGAGGCGCTCCCTCACCCTACCCCCTCTCAGAGGCGCTCACTCACTTACCCCTCATCCCTCCCCCCTCCCCCACTCTGCACCGCGACGCTCCCTCACTCACACCGAGGCGCACCCTCACCCCCCCCTACACACACCGAGGCGCACCCTCACCCCCCCCCTACACACTGAGGCGCTCCCTCACCTTCCCTCTTGGGACAGTTTTGCAATGTTTTAGTTACAATTAACCTACAAACCTGAGGCGCTCCCTCCCCTCTCCACCTCACACTGAGGCGCTCCCTCACACCCTCACCCCCCCTGCCCCCCCCCACACACCGAGGCGCTCCCCTCCCCCCCCCTTCAGAATCAGAATGCCTTTTATTGTCACTATACACATGTACAATGAGTTTAAAAGCTGCTCCTACTCAGTGAAAAACAAAACAAAAAAAGGGGGGGGTATAAGGTGCACAGTTTCTGCGGCGCTATATACATGTCTATGAAAAGACAATGGACAAATAGGATTCCTATATCCAGTATGGGTTATTGCACACATTGGAGCAGTTTTACAATTAACCTACACACGCTGAGACGCTCCCTCACCCCCCCTCCCCTACACACACTGAGGCGCTCCCTCACCCCCCCTCCCCTACACACACTGAGGCGCTCCCTCACCCCCCCCTCCCCTACACACACTGAGACGCTCCCTCACCCCCCCTCCCCTACACACACTGAGGCGCTCCCTCACCCCCCCTCCCCTACACACGCTGAGGCGCTCCCTCACCCCCCCCCTCCCCTACACACGCTGAGACGCTCCCTCACCCCCCCCTCCCCTACACACACTGAGGCGCTCCCTCACCCCCCCCTCCCCTACACACGCTGAGACGCTCCCTCACCCCCCCCTCCCCTACACACGCTGAGACGCTCCCTCACCCCCCCCTCCCCTACACACGCTGAGACGCTCCCTCACCCCCCCTCCCCTACACACACTGAGGCGCTCCCTCACCCCCCCCTCCCCTACACACGCTGAGGCGCTCCCTCACCCCCCCCTCCCCTACACACGCTGAGGCGCTCCCTCACCCCCCCCTCCCCTACACACACTGAGACGCTCCCTCACCCCCCCCTCCCCTACACACACTGAGGCGCTCCCTCACCCCCCCCCTCCCCTACACACACTGAGACGCTCCCTCACCCCCCCCTCCCCTACACACACTGAGACGCTCCCTCACCCCCCCCTCCCCTACACACGCTGAGACGCTCCCTCACCCCCCCTCCCCTACACACGCTGAGACGCTCCCTCACCCCCCCTCCCCTACACACGCTGAGACGCTCCCTCACCCCCCCCTCCCCTACACACGCTGAGGCGCTCCCTCACCCCCCCCTCCCCTACACACACTGAGGCGCTCCCTCACCCCCCCCTCCCCTACACACGCTGAGGCGCTCCCTCACCCCCCCCTCCCCTACACACACTGAGACGCTCCCTCACCCCCCCCTCCCCTACACACGCTGAGGCGCTCCCTCACCCCCCCCTCCCCTACACACACTGAGGCGCTCCCTCACCCCGCCCTCCCCTACACACGCTGAGACGCTCCCTCACCCCCCCCTCCCCTACACACGCTGAGACGCTCCCTCACCCCCCCTCCCCTACACACACTGAGGCGCTCCCTCACCCCCCCCTCCCCTACACACACTGAGGCGCTCCCTCCCCCCCCCTCATTGAGGCGCTCCCTCCCCTACACACTGAGGCGCTCCCTCACCCCCCCTCATTGAGGCGCTCCCTCCCCTACACACTGAGGCGCTCCCTCACCCCCCCCCTACACACACTGAGGCGCTCCCTCCCCCCCCCTCATTGAGGCGCTCCCTCCCCTACACACTGAGGCGCTCCCTCACCCCCTGAGGCGCTCCCTCACTCCCCTGAGGCGCTCCCTCCCCCCCTGAGGTGCTCCCTCACCCCCCTGAGGCGCTCCCTCACTCCCCTGAGGCGCTCCCTCACCCCCCTGAGGCGCTCCCTCACTCCTCTGAGGCGCTCCCTCCCCCCCCCTGAGGCGCTCCCTCCCCCCCTGAGGCGCTCCCTCACCCCCCCTGAG
Organism: Raja brachyura; assembly: GCA_963514005.1. Next base: position 39,901 of record CAUPSL010000517.1, read on the forward strand.
GCGCTCCCTCACCCCCCTGAGGCGCTCCCTCACCCCCCTGAGGCGCTCCCTCACCCCCCTGAGGCGCTCCCTCACCCCCCTGAGGCGCTCCCTCACCCCCCCCTGAGGCGCTCCCTCCCCCCCCCCTGAGGCGCTCCCTCCCCCCCCTGAGGCGCTCCCTCCCCCCCCTGAGGCGCTCCCTCACCCCCCTGAGGCGCTCCCTCCCCCCCCCGAGGCGCTCCCTCCCCCCCCCCGAGGCGCTCCCTCACCCCCCCGAGGCGCTCCCTCCCCCCCCCGAGGCGCTCCCTCACCCCCCCGAGACGCTCCCTCACCCCCCTGAGGCGCTCCCTCACCCCCCTGAGGCGCTCCCTCACCCCCCCCTGAGGCGCTCCCTCCCCCCCTGAGGCGCTCCCTCCCCCCCCTGAGACGCTCCCTCCCCCCCCTGAGGCGCTCCCTCCCCCCCCTGAGGCGCTCCCTCACCCCCCTGAGGCGCTCCCTCACCCCCCTGAGGCGCTCCCTCCCCCCCCTGAGGCGCTCCCTCCCCCCCCCTCCCCCCCCTGAGGCGCTCCCTCCCCCCCCTGAGGCGCTCCCTCACCCCCCTGAGGCGCTCCCTCACCCCCCTGAGGCGCTCCCTCACCCCCCTGAGGCGCTCCCTCCCCCCCCCCTCCCCCCCCTGAGGCGCTCCCTCACCCCCCCTGAGGCGCTCCCTCACCCCCCTGAGGCGCTCCCTCACCCCCCTGAGGCGCTCCCTCCCCCCCTGAGGCGCTCCCTCCCCCCCTGAGGCGCTCCCTCACCCCCCTGAGGCGCTCCCTCACCCCCCTGAGGCGCTCCCTCCCCCCCTGAGGCGCTCCCTCCCCCCCTGAGGCGCTCCCTCACCCCCCTGAGGCGCTCCCTCACCCCCCTGAGGCGCTCCCTCCCCCCCTGAGGCGCTCCCTCACCCCCCTGAGGCGCTCCCTCCCCCCCCTGAGGCGCTCCCTCCCCCCCCTGACGCGCTCCCTCACCCCCCTGAGGCGCTCCCTCCCTCCCTCGAGGCGCTCCCTCCCTCCCTCCGCTTCCCCTTTTTCTCACCAAACCGCCCCCAGTCGGCGCAGTCGAGCGAGTCCATGACGGCGCAGAAGCGGTGCATGACGGAGGCGGGCAGGCGGTGGATGTATCCGGGCCCCGGCTCCGACATCCTGGCGCCGGCCTCAGGCTTCAGGCGCCGCCGCCCCGCGACTAGGCCCCGCCGTCGCCACGGCAACGCGGTCCCGCCCACCTCCCCTCCCCTCCCCCCCATTGGCCCGGCTGCAAGTCCCTCCCTCTCCCCCCATTGGCCCGTCCCCGCCGTCGCTCACCGCGCCCCGCCCTCCGCCTCTCCTACTCTCACCCCATTGGCCCTTCCCCTCGCATCCTCCGCTGCTCATTGGCACGTGCCGACGTCGGTCAATGCGTCCCGCCCTCCTCCCCCACCTCTCATTGGCTCGATCCTCTCAACCCCAGCGCTCTCATTGGCTCGATCCTCTCAACCCCAGCGCTCTCATTGGCTCGATCCTCTCAACCCCAGCGCTCTCATTGGCTCGATCCTCTCAACCCTGGCGCTCCTCATTGGCCCATTCCGACCACTCACCGCGTCCCGCCCCCCTCCTCGCCTCTCATTGGCCCGATCCTCTCCTCACCCCCAGCGCTCCTCATTGGCCCATTCCGACCACTCACCGCGTCCCGCCCCCCTCCTCGCCTCTCATTGGCCCGATCCTCTCATCACCTCCGCTGCTCATTGGCTCGTTCCGCCGTCGGTCAATGCGTCCCGCCCTCCTCCCCCACCTCTCATTGGCTCGATTCTCTCAACCCCGGCGCTCCTCATTGGCCCATTCCGACCACTCACCGCGTTCCGCCCTCCTCCCCATCCTCTCCTCATTGGCTCGGCTGCAACTCCCGCCCTCGCATCCTCGGATCTTCATTGGATCGCTCCGACGCCGTTCAATGCCTCTCCCTCTCTGATTAGCCCGTTCTGCCGTCACTCAACACATCCCGCCCTCTTCTCCTCCTCTCATTGGTTCGGATGCAACTCGCAACCCCATTGGCCAACACCGTCCCGCCTTCCTCCCCATCCTCCCCTCATTGGCCCGCCTGTAACCCCCGCCCTCACATCCTCCGCTCTCCATTGGCCCATTCTACCGTCGCTCAACACGTCGCGCCCACCTCCCCCTCGCCCATTGGTCCGTCCCGCCGTCACTCAAAACGTTCCCTCCTTCCATTGGCCCGCCTGCACCTCCCGCCCTCGCATCCTCCGCTCCCCATTGGCCCCGTCCGCCGTCACTCCACGCGTTCCGCCCACCTCCCCCCACCCCATTGGCCTTTCCCTCACATCCCCCTCTCCCCATTGGTCCGTTCCGCCGCCAATGAAAGCGTCCCCGCCCTCCTCCCCTCTCATTGGTCCGCCGGCAACACCCGCCCTCTCCACCCCATTGGCCCCCTTCCACCGCCACTCAACACATCCCGCCCTCCTCCCCATCTCTCATTGGTCCTCCCTCCCCGCCCTTCAGCCCATCGCCTCCCCCCCATTGGTGGAGGCAGCTGCCAATAAACCACCCCCTGGGAGTGAGCCCGCCCACCCCTCGACCTGTCAATCACTCACCACCCAGCCACAACATTGAGCCCAGATTGAATTAAGTTGCAGTTTCCACTTGTTTAATTTTTGCATTTTCTTCCTCTTTTTGCAAAACGAAAGCCCGCAGAACAAAATGTTATTTTGGGGTGTTTTTTAAACTTTCATTCAGCTTTGCACTAAAAAAGCCCCGGTATTCATCTAATAATATGAATCACTGACAAAGGTCAAAATTAGAGGAACAACAGCATCTGATATTTTTTTTAGCTCGGGCAGCTGCATAATCTTTCGTTTGCAGCCCTTCACCTCCCCCCTCCACTCCTTTCAGGGACCCAAGCAGCCCTTCCAAGTCCGACAGAGGTTCACCTGCACCTCCTCCAACCTCATCTACTGCATCCGCTGCTCCAGGTGCCGGCTGATCTACATCGGTGAGACCAAGCGGAGGCTGGGCGATCGTTTCGCCGAACACCTCCGCTCGGTCGGTCCGCAATAACCAACCCGACCTCCCGGTGGCTCAGCACTTCAACTCCCCCTCCCATTCCGTATCCGTATCCGACCTCTCGGTCCTGGGCCTCCTCCACGGCCAGAGTGAGCAACACCGCAAGTTGGAGGAACAGCGCCTCATATTCCGCTTGGGGAGTCTGCATCCTCTGGGCTTAAACATTGAATTTTCTCAATTCTGTTAACGCAGACTGCCTCCTCCCCCTCCCCACCTCTCCCTCAGCCCTCGGGCCCTGGCATTCCCTCTCTCTCTATCTCTCCCGCACCCAAGTCTCATTTTCACACTACAAACAGCTTACAACGGCCTGTTCCCTTTATCATCGATACTTTTTTGCATATCTTTCATTCATTGTTCTTTATCTCTCCACATCCCCGTCTATATCTCCCGTTTCCCTGACCAGTCTGAAGAAGGGTCTCGACCCGAAACGTCGCCTATCTCCTTCGCTCCTTAGATGCTGCTGCACCCGCTGAGTTTCTCCAGCTTTTTGTGTAACCCTTGGTCAAGAGGGAACTGTGCAGAAGGTAGACAAAAATGCCGGAGAAACTCAGCGGGTGAGGCAGCAGGCTACGTGTGGAGCGAAGGAAAAAAAAATAGGCGACGTTTCAGGTCCAACTCAGTATCCCAAGGCCACATCTAACTCCCTCTTAACTCCCAATCCTTTTGCTATGAATGCCAACATACCATGGGCCATTCGGCCCTTCGAGCCTGCACCGCCATTCAATGTGATCACGGCTGATCGTCCCCAATCAGTACCCCCGTTCCTGCCTTCTCTCCATATCGCCTGCCTCCACTAGCCCCTAGAGCTCTATCCAACTCTCGCTTAGAAACATAGAAAATAGTGTGTAGGAGTAGAGGCCATTCGGCCCTTCGAGCCTGCACCGCCATTCAATATGATAATGGCTGATCATCCAACTCAGTATCCCGTACCTGCCTTCTCTCCATACCCTCTGATCCCCTTAGCCACAAGGGCCACATCTAACTCCCTCTTAAATATAGCCAATGAACCGGCCTCAACTACCTTCTGTGGCAGAGAATTCCACAGATTCACCACTCTCTGTGTGAAAAATGATTTTCTCATCTCGGTCCAAAAAGACTTCCCTCCAGTCTGAAGAAGGGTCTCGACCTGAAACGTCGCCTATCTCCTTCGCTCCTTAGATGCTGCTGCACCTGCTGAGTTTCTCCAGCTTTTTGTGTAACCCCCTTATCCTTAAACTGTGACCCCTTGTTCTGGACCTCCCCAACATCAGGAACAATCTTCCAGCATCTAGCCTGTCCAACCCCTTAAGAACTTTGTAAGTCTCTATAAGATCCCCCCTCAATCTCCTAGCGAGTGCAAGCCGAGTCTATCCAGTCTTTCTTCATATGGAAGTCCTGACATCCCAGGAATCAGTCTGGTGAACCTTCTCTGTACTCCCTCTATGGCAAGAATGACTTTCCTCAGATTTGGAGACCAAAACTGTACGCAATACTCCAGGTGTGGCCTCACCAAGACCCTGTACAACTGCAGTAGAACCTCCCTGCTCTTGTACTCAAATCCTTTTGCTATGAATGCCAACATGCCATTTGCGGTAGGGTCAAGACCCTTCTTAAGAAAAACCCCTCTGAAGATAGGTTTCGACCCGAAACGTTGCCTATTTCCTTCGCTCCATATATTCTGCCTCACCCGCTGAGTTTCTCCAGCATTTTTTGTCCACCCTAGTATGAATGTCGGCTTCTCCAACAGCAGACAATAGGTGCAGGAGGAGGCCATTCGGCCCTTTGAGCCAGCACCGCCATTCACTGTGATCATGGCTGATCGTCCCCAATCAATAACCCGTGCCTGCCTTCTCCCCATATCCCTTGACTCCACTAGCCCCTAGAGCTCTATCTAACTCTCTCTTACATCCATCCAGTGACTTGGCATCCACTGCCCTCTGTGGCAGGGAATTCCACAAATTCACAATCTCTGGGTGAATTCTCACCTCAGTCTTAAATGGCCTCGGCCCCTGGTTCTGGACTCGCCCAACATTGGGAACATTTTTCCTGCATCTAGCTTGTCCAGTCCTTTTATAATTTTATATGTTTCTATAAGATCCCCCCCCTCATCCTTCTAAACTCCAGTGAATACAAGCCCAGTCTTTTCAATCTTTCCTCATATGACAGTCCCGCCATCCCAGGGATCGATCTGGTGAACCTACGCTGCACTGCCTCAATCACAAGGATGTCCTTCCTCAAATTAGGGGACCAAAACTGTACACGATACTCCAGATGTGGTCTCACCAGAGCCCTGTACCGGCATCTAGCTTGTCCAGTCCTTTTACAATTTTATATGTTTCTATAAGATGTTTTCCCTCATCCTTCTAAACTCCAGTGAATACAAGCCTAGTCTTTTCAATCTTTCATCTAGCTTGTCCAGTCCTTTAATAACTTTATATGTTTCTATAAGATGCCCCCCCCTCCTCATCCTTCTAAACTCCAGTGAATACAAGCCTAGTCTTTTCAATATTTCATCTAGCTCGTCCAACATTGGGAACATTTTTCCTGCATCTAGCTTGTCCAGTCCTTTTATAATTTTATATGTTTCTATAAGATGCCCCCCCCCCTCCTCATCCTTCTAAACTCCAGTGAATACTCAGTCTGAAGAAGGGTCTCGACCCGAAACGTCGCCTATCTCCTTCGCTCCTTAGATGCTGCTGCACCCGCTGAGTTTCTCCAGCTTTTTGTGTAACCCTCCAGTGAATACAAGCCTAGTATTTTCAATCTTTCACCTAGCTTGTCCAGTCATCTTACAATGACAGTCCCCTCCATTCCGGGAATTAACCTGGTGAACCTACGCTGCACTCCCTCAATAGCAAGAATGCCCTTCCTCAAATTAGGGGACCAAAACTGCACTAGGGCTCTGTACAACTGCTCCTATATTTGATTCCTCTCGGTTCTTGGTTACTTGGGCCTCCAAGATATTCCACCTGGAATTTAAACTGGAAGTGGTGAAGGGAGGGGTTTAGCCAGAAAGGTTTATTGGGAAGAAAGTGCCACTTTAAAATTTTGTTGCATCTGGCTGGACAACCGTGGCTTGGAATAAAGATTATTCCATGCTTTAATAGTTAGCAATGTTACAAAATTTTGAGATTTAAAAAATCAAGTATGCAATTTATCCCATCAGATAAAGCACAAAAAGAAGTTTAATTTGACACCTAATTCACTTTCATATCTTTAGTATTAAGAAAGTTATGGCCATTTTCATACTCGGAAATTAGCATCTTGTTCCCCATTGCTTTTCCATTGACTTAACTCAAAAGCTGTGATCTAGGACAGTCAAAAGCCCATAACTTTCTTAAAAATGAAGAGAAATCAATGAAATTTTCAGTTATTATAGATTCTGACCTTCCTTCCATCGAGGGGATCTATCGCAGTCGCTGCCTCAAAAAAGCTGGCAGCATCATCAAGGACCCACACCATCCAGGACAATGTGTCTATTGCCTAATAGGACACATGCATCGCCAATCTTCAGTGACTCAAAGGCTGGCTCCCAAGGGGTGATGGGATGACCTGGTTGGCAATGGGATGGGTGGGAGAGGCTGGGCGATGCAAGACAAGATGGCTGAAGGAGGCCGCCATCTTGAAATGAATGATCACACCCTCACAGACAGTTTACGGACGCGGGGAGGCCCGACACAACTTCGTGGAGAGTCTAGGACTGGAGGGACCTGCCGGTGAAGGTCAAGTTATTGGTTATTTCCAAGGCCGAGATTGACAGATTCTTGATTAGTAAGGGCGTCGAGGGTTACGGGGAGCAGTGTGTGCAGTTTTGGTCTCCTAATTTGAGGAAGGACATTCTTGCTATAGAGGGAGCCCAGCGTAGGTTCACCAGGTTAATTCCCGGGATGGCGGGACTGTCATATGCTGAGAGAATGGAGCGGCTGGGCTTGTACACTCTGGAGTTTAGAAGGATGAGAGGGGATCTCATTGAAACATATAAGATTGTTAAGGGTTTGGACACGCTAGAGATAGGAAACATGTTCCCGATGTTGGGCGAGTCCAGAACCAGGGGCCACAGTTTAAGAATAAGGAGCAAGCCATTTAGAACGGAGATGAGGAAACACTTTTTCTCATAAAGAATGGTGAGTCTGTGGAATTCTCTGCCTCAGAGGGCGGTGGAGGCCGGTTCTCTGGATGCACGTTCAAGAGAGAGCTAGATAGGGCTCTTAAAGATAGCGGAGTCAGGGGATATGGGGAGAAGGCAGGAACGGGGAACTGATTGGGGATGATCAGCCGTGATCACATTGAATGGCGGTGCTGGCTTGAAGGGCTGAATGGCCTCTACTCCTGCACCTATTGTCTTTTGTCTACCCAACACGATATGGGGAGAAGGCAGGAACGGGGAACTGATTGGGGATGATCAGCCATGATCACGGTGAATGGCGGTGCTGGATCGATTGACTCCTGCACCTATTTTGTTTAGAGTAAGGTCGCCAACTGTCCCGTATTAGCCGGGACATCCCGTATTTTGGGCTAAATTGGTTGGTCCCGTACCGGACCGCACTTATCCCGTATTTGACTGCGGGGAGGGGGGGGGGGGAGACTGTCGGGTCGTCCAGCCCCATCTCACCTGTCCCGACGTGGTGCATCTCATGGAGTGCTGCAGCAGCAGCAGCGCCTCGCCCGTGGTCCCGTGCAGTAGAATGAGGTTGAGAGGGAGAGATAGATCAGCCATGATTGAATGGCGGAGTAGACTGGATGGGCCGAATGGCCTAATTCTGCACCAATGACATGAACCCGCAGAGTGGCATCGGGTGGCTGGTTGGCTCCCATGTTTCTGGAGGCCCTGCAGCAGCCTGGGGCTTGCCTAATTTGAAGAAGGACATTCTTGCTATTGAGGGGAGCCCAGCGTAGGTTCACCAGGTTAATTCCCGGGATGGCGGGACTGTCGTATGCTGAGAGAATGGAGTTTAGAAGGATGAGAGGAAATCTCATTGCAACATATAAGATTGTTAAGGGTTTAGAAACATAGAAATTAGGTACAGGAGTAGGCCATTCGGCCCTTCGAGCCTGCACCGCCATTCAATATGATCATGGCTGATCATCCAACTCAGTATCCCGTACCTGCCTTCTCTCCATACCCTCTGATCCCCTTAACCATAAGGGCCACATCTAACTCCCTCTTAAATACGCTGGATACGCTAGAGGCAGAAAACATGTTCCCGATGTTGGGGGAGTCCAGAACCAGGGGCCACACACACACACACACACACAGTTTAAGAATAAGGGGTCGGCCATTTAGAACGGAGATGAGGAAACACTTTTTCTCACAGAGAGTTGTGAGTCTGTGGAATTCTCTGCCTCAGAGGGCGGTGGAGGCCGGTTCTCTGGATGCTTTCAAGAGAGAGCTAGATGGGGCTCTTAAAGACAGCGGAGTCAGGGGATCTCATTGAAACATATAAGATTGTTAAGGGTTTGGACAAGCTGGAGGCAGGAAACATGTTCCCGATGTTGGGGGGAGTCCAGAACCAGGGGCCACACACACACACAGTTTAAGAATAAGGAGTAAGCCTATTAGAACGGAGGCGAGGAAACACTTTTTCTCACAGAGAGTTGTGGTGAGTCTGTGGAATTCTCTGCCTCAGAGGGCGGTGGAGGCCGGTTCTCTGGATGCTTTCAAGAGAGAGCTAGAAAGGGCTCTTAAAGATAGCGGAGTCGGGGGATACGGGGAGAAGGCAGGAACGGGGTACTGATTGGGGATGATCAGCCGTGATCACATTGAATGGCGGTGCTGGCTCGAAGGGCCGAATGGCCTCGACTCCTGCACCTGTTGTCTCGATTTAGCACCGCTCATGAGAATTAGAGTGCGGACTGGACTTTGAAAATGGAGCCTCCAGAATCAGTGGACTATTTTGGTGCATTTTGTTAATCGAGGATCTGCTCGGGTTTAACAATAATGGACTGGAATTTCAACGTGCCCTTGACAACACTATCAGGCCATTCTTGCCTTCAGTTTAGTTTACAGATACAGCACGGAAACAGGCCCTTCGGCCCACAAAGTCTGTGCCTATTCTGGCTATTTATTGAGGGAGTGCAGCGTGGGTTCACCAGGTTAATTCCCGGGATGGCGGGACTGTCATATGCTGAGAGAATGGAGCAACTGGGACTGTATTCACTTGAATTTAGAAGGATGAGAGGGGATCTTATTGAAACATATAAGATTATTAAAAGCCCTGTCCCACGGTACGAGTTCATTCCAAGAGCTCTCCCGAGTTTAAAAAAAATCAAACTCTTGGCAAGCACGTAGCGGGTACGTCAGAGCTCGGGGGGACGTCTCTCAGCGCTAACGGCAGGTAAGCACGGGAAGACTCGTGGCGATTTTTCAGCGCGATGAAAAATGTCCACGAGAGCCCCGAGTACCGACGGGCGGCCACTACGGTAAATCTCCGAGTTCGAATCGGGGGCAAACTCGGGGGAACTCTTGGAATGAGTGGGACAGGGGCTTTAAGGGTTTGGACACGCGAGAGGCAGGAAACATGTCATATGAGGAAAGATTGAAAAGACTAGGCTTGTACTCACTGGAGTTTTTCACCCAGAGAGTTGTGAATTTGTGGAATTCCCTGCCACAGAGGGCAGCGGAGGCCAAATCACTGGATGGATTTAAGAGAGAGTTGGATAGAGCTCTAGGGGCTAGTGGAGTCAAGGGATATGGGGAGAAGGCAGGCACGGGTTATTGATAGCGGACGACCAGCCATGATCATATTGAATGGCGGTGCTGGCTTGAAGGGCTGAATGGCCTCCTCCTGCACCTATTGTCTATGTTCTATGTACCCGTAGCAGACCGTGATGCTAGCCATAGGTACTCGTGGCATGAAGTAGGCCAGGGCATTTTCTCCAGCCTGTCCATGAGTAAAAAAAGGTTGTGAATTAGGTTGTGAAGGTGGGACAGCCCCTTAATGCTATTTTAATTAGTTTTTTTGTTTGTGGTGGCTCGAAATGGCTGAATGGCCTCCTCCTGCGCCTATTGTCTATGTTCCCGGTGTTGGGGGAGTCCAGAACTAGGGGCCAATGTGTCAGAATAAGGGGTCGGCCATTTAGAACGCAGACGAGGAAACACTTTTTCACACAGAGAGTTGTGAGTGTGGAATTCTCTACCTTAGAGGGCGGTGGAGGCTGGTTCTCTGGACACTTTCAACAGAGAGCTAGATAGGGCTCTTAAAGACAGCGGAGTCAGGGGATCTCATTGAAACATATAAGATTGTTAAGGGTTTGGACACGCTAGAGGTAGGAAACATGTTCCCGATGTTGGGCGAGTCCAGAACCAGGGGCCACACACACAGTTTAAGAATAAGGAGCAAGCCATTTAGAACGGAGACAAGGAAACACTTTTTCTCACAGAGAGTGGTGAGTCTGTGGAATTTTCTGCCTCAGAGGGTGGTGGAGGCAAATTCTCTGGAGGCTTTCAAGAGAAAGCTGGATAGGGCTCTTAAAGATAGCGGAGTCAGGGGATATGGGGAGAAGGCAGGAACGGGGCACTGATTGGGGATGATCAGCCGTGATCACATTGAATGGCGGTGCTGGCTCGAAGGGCCAAATGGCCTCCACTGCTGCACATATTGTCTATAGCTCTATCTCGCTCTTAAGAAGGAGTTAGATACTCTTAAAGATAGCGGAGTCAGGGGATATGGGGAGAAGGCAGGAACGGGGTACTGATTGGGGATGATCAGCCGTGATCACAGTGAATGGCGGTGCTGGCTCGAAGGGCCGAATGGCCTCTACTTCTGCACCTATTGTCTATCCCAGCACATTAATGCTATTCTACACACAGTAGGGACAATTTACAATTATGCTAAACCAGTTAGGGGGGCCAATTACTAAGCCAATTGGGGGGAAGGCAGGAATGGGGGGTAACTTATTGGGGATGATCAGCTATTGTCTATTGTCTATGATGAACCTACATAGCTGTAATAGTCCTGTCCCACAGTACGAGTTCATTCCAAGAGCTCTCCCGAGTTTGCCCCTGATTCGAACTCGGAGATTTACGCTAATGCTCTCGCGAACATTTTCCAACACGTTGAAAAATCTTCCCGAGTCTACCTGCCGTTAGCGAGTCTTCCCAAGCTCACGTGCCGTTAGCGTTACGAGCCGCTGAGAGACGTCCCCGAGCTCCGGCGCACCCGCTACGTTCATTCTCCACGAGTTTGATTTTTTCTTAAACTCGGGAGAGCCCTTGGAATGAACTCGTGCCGTGGGACAGGGCTTCAAGTCTTTGGAGCGTGGGAGGAAACCGGGGCGCCCGGAGCAAACCCAGGCGGTCACGGGGAGAAGGTACACACTCTGTGCAGACTGTGCCATTGGCCATGATGGAAACAGTGTCTCGACTGCTGCGCCACTACCGAACCGTGAGTGCCACGGGGCGAAGGATGGCCTCCACAGTGAAGGGGGCAGTTGGGTGGAAAAGCCCCCTGACCTTACGGGCTGAAGCTCCGACCGGCGTCCGAATCCTCACCATGTGAAAGACCAAAAAAAAAGTACTCTCACAAGCGATTAAAATGAAAGGACTCGGAAGATTTTATTTGCGTTTTCGACAGTGATGGGAGACCACACGAGTTCATCGCACGCCGCTGACAGGAGGTCATGGAAGCCACAGTTAGGAGTCGCCCGGGAGGTTAAATGAGAGGCCGATCGGGCTCCTACGCCCGACCCGCGTCGGGAACGCCTCAACGATCCCACCGAACCGGTGCGGCGTCTCACACACACACACACACGCACGCACGGGGAGACGACGCAAACTCAAACGGGGCAACCGCTGAACGAGGAACCTCTGTACCTCGAATCAACGAGAAACTCTTGCCCACACAACGCTGCAGAATTAGCCCCCCCTCCCCCCCCCCCACCCAACAGTAAACATAACCACACAGGTTCTATCCTTATCCCGACTGAGGATAAACTCAACATAGGAGAGGGAGGGGGAGAGAGGAGAGAGGGACAGAATGGGAGAGAGGGAGAGAGGGGGAGGGGGAGAGAGAGGGAGGGGAGAGAGATGGAGGGGAGAGAGATGGAGGGGGAGCGAGGGGGAGGGGGGGAGAGGGAGGGAGAGAGAGGGAGGGGAGAGAGAGGGAGGGGAGAGAGATGGAGGGAGAGAGAGGAGAGGGGAGAGTGGGACAGAATGGGTGAGAGGGAGAGGAAGAGGGAGAGAGGGAGGGAGGGAGAGGGAGGGGGATAGAGAGTGGGAGGGGGAGAGAGAGGGAGGGGAGAGAGGGAGGGGGAGGAGAGAGGGAGGGGGAGAGAAGGAGGGGGGAGAGAGGAAGAGGGAGGGAGAGAGACAGAGAGGGAGGGGGGTAGAGAGGCAGGGGGGAGAGGGGGAGGGGAGAGAGGGAGGGGGATAGAGAGGGAGGGGAATAGAGAGGGAGGGGGAGAGAGGGAGGGGGGAGAGAGGAGGGGAGAGAGAGAGGGAGGGGGAGAGGGATGGAAGATCGCAACCTTCAGGTGGTCCGCCACCCCCCCCCCCCCCCCCCCCCGTGTCGACTAATGCAATCGACTCGACACAGCGCACAAACAGAAGATCAAATGGAACAAGTTGTCCCCCAACCTTAGGCTGTGCCCGCCACACGGAAGAAGAAGAAGGGGGGGGGGGGGGGGGGGGGGGGGGTTGGGTAGAGGGAGAGAGGCAGACAAAGGACCTCCACGAGTCCTCCTCCTCCCCTCGCTGCCAGTTACGCAGGGACATTGGCCCGGATAAGTCAAGAAACACACAGTTCCAAAACAAAACCAGAGGGTAGCCTCAATACTGCTCCATGCAGCCACAAACTAGCCAGGATTTATTTTTGCGAGGCAGTACAATGTACAAGGAAGGAAGACACTGAACTAGAATCTATAAGTAACTATACATATATATTCTATAGGAAACTATATGTTTATACTCTATAGGAAGCTCTATATATTACTAAAATGTAAAAAATATAAACATGTGGCCCCCCCATCCAGTCAATGCTTACCGGAACAAATGGATTATCTATCTTAAAGATTTTTTTTTTTTTTTAAAAACCTCAACGACACATCCACGCAGGCGGCAGCTACTGTAAGGCGGACCCTCGGAGCCGAGCCCATCCGAAAATCCTCTCTCTCTGTCCCCGACCCCACCCCAACCCTCCCCATCGCGTCCCCCCCCCCCCCCCCCCACCCACACCCCACCCTCCCCTCCCACTTTTCTGGAAAAATGTCAACACATTTATAATGGACAAAGAGACTTTTTTTATCTTTTGCTCTTAAATTACAAAAAAAACGGGTCGGTCCGTGGGCGAGAACCAAAATTAAAAACGGGCTTTGGGGGTGGGGGGGTGGGGGGGGGGAGGTAAAAAGCCAGCTTAAAGTAGCGTCAATCCGTTTTCGAGCAGAGGAGTGGGGCCTGTTCCGCTTTTGAGACCTAATTCACGACCTCTGTCGAGTTTGCCCCCCTGACTCCTACTCATAGAATGACGGGGAGGAAGTTTAGAAGGATGAGGGGAGGGGGGGGGGGGATCTTGTAGAAACATATAAAATTATAAAAGGACTGGACAAGCTAGATGCATGTTCCCAATGTTGGGCGAGTCCAGAACCAGGGGCCGCGCACAGTCTTAGAATAAAAGGGAGGTCATTTTAAGACTGAGGTGAGAAAAAATATTTTTCACCCAGAGAGTTGTGAATTTGTGGAATTCCCTGCCACAGAGGGCACTGGAGGCCAAGTCACTGGATGGATTTAAGAGAGAGTTGGATAGAGCTCTAGGGGCTGTGGAGTCAAGGGGATATGGGGAGAAGGCAGGAACGGGGTACTGAAATTTGGGGATGATCAGCCATGATCACTGGATGGATTTAAGAGAGAGTTGGATAGAGCTCTAGGGGCTGGTGGAGTCAGGGGATATGGGGAGAAGGCAGGAACGGGGTACTGATTTGGGGATAGAAACATAGAAAAATAAGTGCAGGAGTAGGCCATTCGGCCCTTCGAGCCTGCACCGCCATTCAATGTGATCATGGCTGATCATCCAACTCAGTATCCCGTACCTGCCTTATCTCCATACCCCCTGATCCCTTTAGCCACAAGTGCCACATCTAACGCCCTCTTAAATATAGCCGATGAACTGGCCTCAACTACCTTCTGTGTAAAGAATGTTTTCCTCATCTCGGTCCTAAAGGAATTCCCCCTTATCCATAGACTGTGACCCCTTGTTCTGGACTCCCCCAACATCGGGAACAATCTTCCAGCATCTAGCTTGTCCAACCCCTTAAGAATTTTGTAAGTTTCTATAAGATCCCCCCTCAATCTTCTAAATGATGATCAGCCATGATCACTGGATGGATTTAACAGAGAGTTGGATAGAGCTCTAGGGGCTAGTGGAGTCAAGGGATATGGGGAGAAGGCAGGCACGGGATATTAACCATGTAACAATTACAGAACGGAAACAGGCCTTCTCGGCCCTTCCAGTCCGTGCCGACCATTTATTTCCCCCTTATTGATTGGGGATGATCACAATGAATGGCGGTGCTGGCTCGAAGGGCCGAATGGCCTCCTCCTGCACCTATTGTCCATGTTTCTATGTAGTCGTAGCAGGCCATAGGTACTCGTGGCATCAAGTAGGCCAGGGCGTTTTCTCCAGCCTGTCCACAAGCCAAAAAAAGGTCGTGATTTAGGTCGTGAAGGTGGGACAGCCCCTTAATGCTATTTTAATGAGTTTTTTTGTTTAAAATGGAGTCACTAAAAACTAAAACGTATAGCACACCGATCGAGTCACCTACGTGATGGTAAATATGAACACTGAAAAAGCAACATTTTATTATAGATATATTTTTTATATATATGTATGTATATATTATTTTTTTTTTACTGAAACAGGTTTTGGTGAAGTCACAAGCAGAACAGTTTTACATTTATGATTTTTTTCCTTTTTTTGTAAAATAAAATATAAACGTGTCTTTTTTTCTCCTATTTTCGTGCAAAATGAAACAGAAAGCGTTATCGCGACGGGCCTGACCCACCTCACGCGACTTTTTCAGCGACTGCCTTAGGTGAGACATGTAAGATTGTTAAGGGTTTGGACACGCTAGGGGCGGGGGGGGGGGGGGGGGGGGGACATGTTCCCGATGTTGGGGGAGTCCAGGACCAAGGGGAGCCACACGCAGTTTAAGAATACTGACCACTGTCTATCGACACACGATGTTGGTGAAACTCAGCGGGACAGGCAGCATCCCTGCAGGGAAAGGATGGGTAATGTTTCGGGTGAAGAAGGCCCTCGTTTGAGAAAGAGTTCCAACCCTGACATCGCCCATTTCCTTCGCTCCACAGACCATATAACCATTACAGAACGGAAACAGGCCTTCTCGGCCCTTCCAGTCCGTGCCGACCATTTATTTTCCCCTAGTCCCATCTACCTGCACTCAGACCATACCCCTCCCGTCCATATACCGATCCACTTTACATTTAAATGTAAAAATCGATCCTGCCTCCACCACTTCTGCAGGAAGATCATTCCACACAGCCACCACTCTCTGAGTAAAGAAGTTCCCCCTCATGTTACCCCTAAACTTCTGTCCCTTAATTCTCATGTCATGCCCTCTTGCTTGAATTTCTGCCTCACCTGCTGAGTTTCTCCAGCATTTTTGTCTACCTTAAGAATAAGGGTTTGGCCATTGAGAAGGGAGGCGAGGAAACACTTTTTCTGTGGGTCTGTGGGACTCTCTGCCTCAGAGGGCGGTGGAGGCCGGTTCTCTGGATGCTTTCGAGGGAGAGCTAGATAGGGCTCTTAAAGATAGCGGAGTCGGGGGATATGGGGAGAAGGCAGGGACGGGGGTACTGATCGGGGATGATCAGCCGTGATCACATTGAATGGCGGTGCTGGCTCGAAGGGCCGAATGGCCTCTACCCCCGCACCTATTGTCTATTGTCGCCCAGAGAAAACCGACGTGGTCACGGGGAGAACGTGCAAACTCCGCACAGACAGCAGCAGAGGTCAGGATTGAAGCCGGGTCTCCGAAGTTTTCTCAACGCGTTGAAAATCCGGGGGGGGGGGGGGGCGACCAGAATGAGGTGCGACTACTCGCGACCGTACGGGCGTCACCCCGCGACGTCTCGCCTGTGCGGCCGTGAGTCGTCTCCTCAGTCGCCCAAGGAGTCTTTCCGGTCCCTCGCTGGATTTTCAATGCGTTGAAAACCTCCGCCAACCTGCGACGGGTGCCGGCAGTCGCCGAGAAAGTCGCGTAAAGTGGGACAGGGCCCCCTCGAAGGATCGGAGGAGAGTCGCGGGTTAGACCTAGGTGGTGGTGGTGTTCGGCTATCGATTTACGAGAAAACATCACTAACGCACACACACGCACGGAACGATTTAGTTAAGGGGAGTGCAGACTACAGCAAGGGTCTGGTAGATTCTGGCCACGATTCTGAATAATGTGGAGTGTCCTTCCTAGGGTAGGGGTAGGAATGTTTTTTTTTTGTTTTCGTAGGATGTGCTTGAGAAAGGGGGGGGGGGGGGGGGAGGGGGGAGTTTCTGATCAAACAAGGCGTAACGGGACAGTCTTTTTGTGTTGATGGATGAGGGGACAGGGGAGAGACCCAAGGAGCTGGGGTAACTCAGCGGGCCGGGCAGCATATATGGAGTGATGCTCTCCGGGGCCTTGAGGCAGGGAAAGACTTCTTCTCACAGGGAGTTGTGAGTCTGTGGAATTCTCCGCCTCAGAGGGCGGTGGAGGCGGGTTCCCTGGATACTTTCAAGAGAGAGCTAGATTAGGGCTCTTAAAGATAGAAATTAGGTGCAGGAGTAGAGGCCATTCGGCCCTTCGAGCCTGCACCGCCATTCAATATGATCATGGCTGATCATCCAACTCAGTATCCCGTACCTGCCTTCTCTCCATACCCTTTGATCCCCTTAGCCACAAGGGCCACATCTAACTCCCTCTTAAATATAGCCAATGAACTGGCCTCAACTACCCTCTGTGGCAGAGAGTTCCAGAGACCCACCACTCTCTGTGTGTGAAAAAAGTCCCTCTCATCTCAGTCCTAAAGGATTTCCCCCTTATCCTTAAGCTGTGACCCCTTGTCCTGGACCTCCCCAACATCGGGAACAATCTTCCTGCATCTAGCCTGTCCAACCCCTTAAGAATTTTGTAAGTTCTGTAAGTTTTAAAGACAGCGGAGTCAGGGGATATGGGGGAAGAGAAGGCAGGAACGGGGTACTGATTGGGGATGATCAGCCGTGATCACTTGGGATGGCCGTGCTGGCTCGAAGGGCCGAATGGGCCCCTACTCCTGCACCCGTTGTCTATTGGGGCAGGGGTTGAACCAGTGTCCTGCGGGTATGGTCGACAACTTTCTCACTCCCAAAAAAAAACGGGACAAAATCGCAATTTGTCGGCCGTCTCGAAGGGCCGCAAAAGGGATCTATTGTGCACTGTCCATTGAGAAGTTTTTGTGGGCCGAATGCGGGCGGGTGGGACGGGGGACGGTTGTGCCGAAGAGCCTGTTTCCTCGTGGTACATCGCTCGGAGAGGGCCCGTTTCCGCAGCCTGGTTCCCTCGCAAGCTGGGCCTGGTGCCCGCACACGCACACGCACACGCGTGTTGGTTCAGACACAGCAAATGTCCCGATTCACTCCAGCAATCCCGGCAGAGCAGAACAGCCGACACACATACCAAGCAGGGCGCTGACATGGACCCCGACTAACAGCAAGACCACTCTTTCTCCCCCCACCCCTAAGAAAACAGCAGGGATTTCTCCCTCCCCCTCTCAAGCCCCCCCCCCCCAACTTCCTTTTGCAAAGGAGTATTTCAAATCAGCAGGCGTTGCTGCCTGGAATTCTCTCTCCGTCCTTTACGAGTCTGTGGAATTCAGAAGCCCAAACCAAAAGCACGAGGCCTCCGCTCTTTGACGATGACGCCAAATTAAACTGTGCCACCAGAGGCGTGCCGGAGGTTTTCGGGGAACTGCAAGACGCTCGGCTGCAGCGAGGGGAGCGGGTCATTTTTTCAGCCAGAGGGCGGTGAATCTGTGGGATTCGCTGCCACAGACGGCGGTGGAGGCCACCAGGCAGTGGATACATTTAAGGCAGAGAGAGATAGATTCTTGGGTTACCCAAAAGGCTGGAGAAACTCAGCGGGTGCAGCAGCATCTAAGGAGCGTGAGAGATAGGCGACGTTTCGGGTCGAGACCCTTCTTCGGACGTCTCCTGTCTCCTTCGCTCCTTAGATGCTGCTGCACCCGCTGAGTTTCTCCAGCCTTTTGTGTAACCCTCGATTCTCCAGCATCTGCAGTTCCTTCTTTAACACAATAGATAGATTCTTGATTGGTTTGGTACGGAGAGAAGGCAGGAGAATGGGGTTGGGAGGGAGGGATCGATCGATCAGCCGTGATTGAATGGCGGAGTGGGCCGAATGGCCTAATTCTGCTCCTATCGCGGGCAGCGCTTCATGTTGGGACCCTTCCTCAGATGTTAGGTCGGGAGGGGGGGGGGGGAAAGAGGCTAATATCACCAGCGTGAAAATCCCAGGATCTGCAGATACTAAGATCTTATATAACCATATAACAATTACAGCACGGAAACAGGCCATCTCGGCCCTTCCAGTCCGTGCCGAACACTTACTCTGACCTAGTCCCATCTACCTGCACTCAGACCATAACCCTCCATTCCCTTCCCATCCATATACCTATCCAATTTATTTTTAAACGATAAAATCGAACCAGCCTCCACCACTTCCACTGGAAGCTCATTCCACACAGCTACCGCTCTCTAAGTAAAGAAGTTCTCCCTCATGTTACCCCTAAACTTCTGTCCCTTAATTCTCAAATCATGCCCTCTTGTTTGAATCTTGCCTACCCTCAATGGGAAAAGCTTATCCACTTCAACTCTGTCTATCCCTCTCATCATTTTAAAGACCTCAATCAAGTCCCCCCTTAACCTTCTGCGCTCCAAAGAATAAAGACCCAACTTGTTCAACCTTTCTCTGTAACTTAGTTGCTGGAACCCAGGCAACATTCTAGTAAATCTCCTCTGTACTCTCTCTATTTTGTTGACATCCTTCCTATAATTTGGCGACCAAAATTGTACACCATACTCCAGAATTGGCCTCACCAATGCCGTGTAAAATTTTAACATTACTTCCCTACTCCTATACTCAATGCTCTGATTTATAAAGGCCAGCACACCAAGACCTTTCTTTACCACCCTATATTGAGCAGAGGAAAAAGTGCTGCACTAACTTAGCCAATGTGGAGAACTTGGACAGATGATGTTTCGGGTCAGGACCCTTCATTGGATATTAAGTGGGGGGGGGGGGGGGGAAGAGGCATTTTAAGTAAGACCACCCCAGGAATTGCAAGTGCTAAAATATTTGGCAAAGTGCTGGAGTAACTCGGAGGAGAACGTGGATAGGTGACGTTTTGGGTTGTGACCCTACTTCCGGCAGATAGGGGGATACAGGTGAGGAATGGGGGGGGGGGGGGGGTCGATTGGCAGATGAATGGACAATGAGCCACCCACAATAAGAGGGGCGTACATTGGATATCCTGAATTATTGGTGGAAAGCACATTAAAAAAAATCTCGGACTGCTACGGATTGCATTTAATATCGTTTAATGACAAAGGGTTGACGTTTCTGGTCGGGAAAAATCACAAAGTGCTGGAGTAACTCAGCGATTCAGGAAGATCTCTGGAGACTGTGTGTAGGTGACATTTCTGGTCAGGAAAAGACACAAAGTGCTGGAGTAACTCAGCGATTCAGGAAGATCTCTGGAGACTGTGTGTAGGTGACGTTTCTGGTCAGGAAAAGACACAAAGTGCTGGAGTAACTCAGCGATTCAGGAAGATCTCTGGAGACTGTGTGTAGGTGACATTTCTGGTCAGGAAAAGACACAAAGTGCTGGAGTAACTCAGCGATTCAGGAAGATCTCTGGAGACTGTGTGTAGGTGACGTTTCTGGTCAGGAAAAGACACAAAGTGCTGGAGTAACTCGGCGATTCAGGAAGATCTCTGGAGAATGTGTATGGGATGTTTCCGGTCGGGAATAGTCACAAGATGCTGGAGTAACTCAGCGATTCAGGAAGATCTCTGGAGAATGTGTATGGGATGTTTCCGATCGGGAATAGACACAAAGTGCTGGAGTAACTCAGTGGATTCAGGAAGATCTCTGGAGAATGTGTATGGGATGTTTCCGATCAGGAATAGACACAAAGTGCTGGAGTAACTAACTGAGTGATTCAGGAAGATCTTGGGAGAACGTGGACAGGTGACGTTTCTGGTCAGGAAAAGATACAAAGTGCTGGAGTAACTCAGCGATTCGGGAAGATCACTGGAGAATGTGTATGGGATGTTTCCGATCGGGAATAGTCACAACGTGCTGGAGTAACTAACTCAGTGCTTCAGGAAGATCTCGGGAGAACGTGGACAGGTGACGTTTCTGGTCGGGAAAAGACACAAAGTGCTGGAGTAACTAACTCAGCGATTCAGGAAGATCTCTGGAGAATGTGTATGGGATGTTTCCGATCGGGAATAGACACAAAGTGCTGGAGTAACTCAGCGATTCAGGAAGATCTCTGGTGAATGTGTATGGGATGTTTCCGATCGGGAAAAGACACACAAAGGGCTGGAGTGGCTCAGGCAGATCTCTGGAGAACGTGGATAGGTGACCCTTTTTTTAAAAAAACTGGTTCAAGAGGCGACGGACCGGGGACGTCAGGAGAGAAGCGCAGGACGGACACCGCGCTGAACAAACGCAAATCCTTCGGGGCAGAAGGTGTTCTCACAAGAGGTATGGGAAAATCACTGGATTTTTGGGAAAGATTCTGGAGGGACTTCCTGTTGGAGAGTGGCATTGGCATCCTGCACGGGGAGTGGAGAGACGAGATACCGACACTGCGGCCCACTGAATGGCCAGTTGTTGTGGTCGTGGAGGCGAGGGAAGAGAGGAGAGAGGGGTCGATGGTGGAAAGGGTCAATGGGTCGATGGTGGAAAGGGGCCGAGGACTTCAAATTCCTGGGGGCCTTCACATTTCCGAAGATCTTTCCTGGTCCCGAGAATGCTGATGCAATCATCAAGAAAGCACATCAGCGCCTCTACTTCCCGAGAAGATTACGGAGAGTCGGTCTGTCAAGGAGGACTCGCTCGAACTTCTACAGGTGCACGGTAGAGAGCTTGCTGACCGGTTGCATCGTGGCTCGGTTCGGCAGCTCAAGCGCCCAGGAGCGGAAAAGGCTGCAAAAAAGTCGTGACGGCTGAGCAGTCCATCACCGGCTCTGACCTCCCCACCATCGAGGGGATCTATCGCAGTCGCTGCCTCAAAAAAGGCTGGCAGCATCATCAAGGACCCGCACACCACCCTGGCCACACGCTCGTCTCCCCGCTGCCTTCAGGTAGAAGGTACAGGAGCCTGAAGACTGCAACAACCAGGTTCAGGAATAGCTACTCCCCCACGGCCACCAGACTATTAAACACAACTTCAAACTAACTATGAACTACAACAGCCTATTGCACTTCATCGGTTTACTGGTGCGTGTATATATATATATATATATATTCTATGGTATATGGACACACTGATCTGATCTGTATTTGTGAAGCAAAGCAAGAATGTCATTGTCCTATCTGGGGCACATGACAATAAGCTCCCTTGTCTCCCAATTTGACATTGACGTAGAGTATAAAAAGATGCCATCGGGTACACATTAAGGCATTGCCACACGCAGTTGAGTGATACAGCGCGGGGGGAAACAGCCCCTGCGGCCCACCGAGTCCGTGCCGACCAGCGATCCCTGTACACTAGCTCTATCCTGCACGGGGGACAATTTTACAAACTTTACCGAACCCAGTTAGCCGGCAGCCTGCACGGCTTTGGAGCGCGGGAGGAAACCGGAGCGCCCGGAGAAAGTCCATGCGGGCACGGCGAGGGCTGCAGACCGTACCGGTGGTCGGGATCGAACCCTGTGAGGCCGGTTTGGAAGAGCAGCGTGGGGTCCCGGGACATCCCTCTAAACAAAGCCCGGTGGACACCGTCAGGTCGACTGTGCCCAGGACTGACATGCGATGAAAGAATGGCTCGACTGGGCTTGCATTTGCTGGAGTTTAGAAGGATGAGAGGAGATGTTATTACAGAAACATATAAAAATCTTAAAGGATTGGACACGCTAGATGCAGGAAAAATGCTGGAGCAGCTGGGCTTGTACACTCTGGAGTTTAGAAGGATGAGGGGGGGGGATCTCATTGATACATTTAAGATTGATAAGGGCTTGGACACACTAGATGCAGGAAACACTTTACCCTTCCATATCTCAAAATGCCGGAGAAACTGAGCGAAGGAATAGGTGACGTTTCGGGTCGAGATTGTTCAGGGCTTGGACACGCTAGAGGCAGGAAACATGTTCCCGATGTTGGGGGGAGTCCAGAACCAGGGGCCGCACACACACAGTTTAAGAATAAAGGGTCGGCCATTTAGGGCTGACACGAGGAAAAACCTTTTGCACCCAGAGAGTTGTGAATCTGTGGGATTCTCTGCCACAGAAGGCAGTGGATGTTTTCAAGCAAGAGTTGGATTTAGCTCTTTGGGGCTAACGGAATCAAGGGATATGGGGGAAGAAGACAGGAACGGGGTACTGATTGTGGATGATCAGCCATGATCACATTGAATGGCGGTGCTGGCTCGACGCGCCGGATGGCCTCTACTCCTGCACCGATTTTTCTAAGCTTCTGTCGCACAAAGTAGCTACGGACGCCCGGAGCTCCGGGATAGAGGGCCTGGCGTGATGGAGACCTTCCTGATCTCCTGCCCCGACTGATGTCAGTGCATTTTCACTGCTGCCATCACCACATTACAAGGTTAATTCCCGGGATGGCGGGACTGTCGTATGCTGAGAGAATGGGGCGGCTGGGCTTGTACACTCTGGAGTTTAGAAGGATGAGAGGGGATCTCATTGAAACAGGTAAGATTGTTAAGGGTTTGGACACGCTAGAGGCAGGAAACATGTTCCCGATGTTGGGGGAATTCGATTTCTGGTCACGTTTGTCCCAATCAATCACGGGGAGGACGAGGCCACAACGTGCTGGAGCAACTCAGCAGCTCTGGAGAACGTGGATAGGTGACGGTTTCCGTTGGGGATCCTTACTTCAGACCGATGCCACCTGACCCGTTTGTGTTACTCCAGCACTGTTTCTGCAAACCGGCGTCTGCAGTTCCTTCAGTCTACAATGGGCAGGAGATACAAAGGACATTTATTACCATATACACCAATTTGTGTAGTGAAATTTGACTCGCCTATATATTGAAACGAATATAGGAGCAAGGAGGTCCTTCTGCAGTTGTACAGGGCCCCGGTGAGACCAGACCTGGAGTATTGTGTGCAGTTTTGGTCCCCCAATTTGAGGAAGGACATTCTTGCAATTGACGGAGTGTAACCAGGTTAATTCTGTCATACGCTGAGGGAATGGAGCGACTGGGCTTGTACACTCTGGAGTTTAGAAGGATGAGCGGGGCTCTCAATGAAACATATAAGATTATTAAGGGGTTGGACACGTTGGAGTTTAGGATGAGAGGGGATCTCATTGCAACATGTAAGATTGTTAAGGGCTTGGACACACTGGAGGCAGGAAACATTTCCCCGATGTTGGGGGAGCCCAGAACCAGGGGCCACACACACACACACAGTTTAAGAATAAGGGGTCGGCCATTTACAACAGAGACGAGGAAACACTTTTTCTCACAGAGAGTTGTGAGTCTGTGGAATTCTCTGCCTCGGGAGGCCGGTTCTCTGGATGCTTTCAAGAGCTAGATAGGCCTATTAAAAATAGCGGAGTCAGGGGATATGGGGAGAAGGCAGGAACGGGGGTACTGATTGGGGATGATCAGCCGTGATCACACTGAATGGCGGTGCTGGCTCGAAGGGCCGAATGGCCTCGACTCCTGCACCTGTTGTCTCGATTTAGCACCGCTCATGAGAATTAGAGTGCGGACTGGACTTTGAAAATGGAGCCTCCAGAATCAGTGGACTATTTTGGTGCATTTTGTCAATCGAGGATCTGCTCGGGTTTAACAATAATGGACTGGAATTTCAACGTGCCCTTGACAACACCATCAGGCCATTCTTGCCTTCAGTTTAGTTTGGAGATACAGCACGGAAACAGGCCCTTCGGCACCTGCACCTGTTGTCTATTATCTGGTGGAAGGACTTTAGTTTTTGGAGATACAGCGTGGAAAAACGAGCCACCGATACGCGCAGACCAGCGATCACTGCACATTAACACTACCCTACACACACACACACACACACACACACACACGGGACAATTTTTACATTTACACCAAGCCAATTAACCTACAAACCCGCACGTCTTTGGAGAGCGGAGGCAGAAGATCTCGGAGAAAAACCCACGCAGGTTATGGGGAGATGGTACAAACCCGTGGTCAGGATTGAACCCGGGACCCTGGCGCTGTGAGGCAGTAGGTCTACCTCAGCTGGGGATACCAATGGAAGAAGTTGCTATCATCAGCGTACTCTCAAAAATGCCCATTCACACTTTTTGGCACAACACCAGGCCAACCCACAGCACCACATACAGTACCGACAGGATTGTATATGTTGAACGAAATATGTCGATTTTTTTTTGACGTACAAATTCCCTCCCTTGCTTCGAAGACCACACAGGAAGAACGCAAGATTCCAAGCCTCGATCCGTCGGGGGGGAAGGCAAAGATTTCGGAAGAACGGGACTGGAGTTCTTAAGAAGAGCCAGAGAGGGGATGGCGAATTGGCTTGGGGAAGAACACAAAGACCATGTTTGGGACCATGCCCACACTGGGACTGCAGAAGGCCGTCAAATGAGGGCCGAATGGTCTCCTCCTGCACCTATTTCCTATATTTCTAATTGTGAACCTGAAGGACACAAAGTGGCGGAGTAACTCAGCGAGTCGGGCAGCATCCCTGGAGAGAGAGAGAGAGAGAGACACAGGAAAAGCCGGAGTAACTCAGCAAGTCGGGCAGCATCCCATGAAGAAAAGGAATGGGTGACGTTTTTCGGGTCGAGACCCTTCCTCAGGCAGAGTCAGGGGAGAGGGAAACGAGAGATACGGATATAGAACGAATGGGTGAAAGATGTGCAAAAAAAGTACCAATAAGGGAACCAGGCCTTTGTTAGCTGTGGGCTAGGTGAAAAGGAGTTGCAGACAATGAAACTCATCAGGAAGACATTGACTAGGGTGGGGGGGGGGGGGGGGGGGGGGAAGGGACGACGGAGAGAGAGGAGATGCAAGGATCACATGGATATGTGTTGTTTCGGGTCAGGACCCTTCAGGGCCTGTCCCACTTGGCAATTTTTTTCGGAGACTGGCGCATCAGGTCACCGATCAATTCGCGGCGTGATGGCGTATGACGCACCGGTTTTTTTTGTTGCCGCTGTATTTTAAAATGTTTGGCGACACTGATATGACGCCAGCAGTCACCGAAAAAAATCACCAGGTGGGACAGACCCAATCCAAAAAGTCACCTACCCATGTTCTCCAGAGATAATACACAATAGACAAGAGGTGCAGGAGTAGGCCATTCGGCCCTTCCAGCCAGCACCGCCATTCAATGTGATCACGGCTGATCGTCCCCAATCAGTACCCTGTTCCTGCCTTCTCCCTATATCCCCTGACTCCGCTATCTTTAAGAGCCCTATCTTGCTCTCTCTTGAAACCATCCATGGAACCGGCCTCCACCGCCCTCTGAGGCAGGTTCTCTGGATGCTTTCAAGAGAGAGCTAGAGAGGCCTCTCAAGATGCTGCCTGACCCAGCTGAGTTCCTCCAGCACTCTGTGTGAAACGTCACCTATCCGCGTTCTCCACAGATGCTGCCTGACCCGCTGAGTTACTCCAGCACTGTGTGAAACATCACCTATCCACGTTCTCCACAGATGCTGCCTGACCCGCTGAGTTACTCCAGCACTCTGTGTGAAACGTCACCTATCCACGTTCTCCACAGATGCTGCCTGACCCGCTGAGTTACTCCAGCACTGTGTGAAACGTCACCTATCCATGTTCTCCACAGATGCTGCCTGACCCGCTGAGTTACTCCAGCACTGTGTGAAACGTCACCTATCCACGCTCTCCACAGATGCTGCCTGACCCGCTGAGTTACTCCAGCACTCTGTGAAACGTCACCTATCCACGTTCTCCACAGATGCTGCCTGACCCGCTGAGTTACTCCAGCACTGTGTGAAACGTCACCTATCCACGTTCTCCACAGATGCTGCCTGACCCGCTGAGTTACTCCAGCACTGTGTGAAACGTCACCTATCCACGCTCTCCACAGATGCTGCCTGACCCGCTGAGTTACTCCAGCGCTCTGTGTCCTTCTGTGTATCTGCAGTTCGCTCTCACGGCAACGTGGCTTTGAGTTGAATCTGCGACTGGCTCTGCGCTAACTCTCCTAGTTTTTTTTGGGGGGGAAGAACCGGTAGACTTTTACACTTTAGGTAGCTTGATTGGTGTTTAGACGGGAAGACTACGAAGAACAAAAGGACCCAATCTCTGAAAATATAAATAATTTCACAATATAAGGAACATCCTACGGCACAGTACTGTGAGAAATCTCTAGTAGACAGCGCGGACAGGAAGAATGAGACCGCTCTGCCGAGTTCTAGCTCCCGTTTCAAAGCGTCGGCCCGAGCTTGGACCGAGCTTCCAAAACGTTCTCAGACGCACAATCACAAAGCCTGCTAGAAGGCCGCACAAAAAGCTGGAGAAACTCAGCGGGTGCCGCAGCATCTAAGGAGTCGAGACCCGAAACATCGCCTATCTCCTTCGCGCCTTAGATGCTGCTGCACCTGCTGCAGCTTTTTGTCTGTAAAACCCTCGATTCTCCAGCATCTGCAGTTCCTTCTTTAAAGACTGCACTAAAACTATTAGTCCAACCTCAGATCAGTGTCGGTCAGTTTTCCGGACACAACTGATGTATATAGATTTTTTTTTTTTGTGTGTGTGTGTCTTAAACATATAAATTCCCTCCCTCGCATTCTTCTCCTCTCCCCCCCCCCTCCCCCAGCCGCAGACGAGACTGGCGCAGAGGACGGGATTGCCAATTCTAGCGGGATTATGGAAGGCTGTTTAGAAGCGCGCGTGCGGTCTCCAGCATGCATGGACTCCGAGACCCCCCGCCCCCCCGGCCTGGGGAGACGGCAGAATCGTGGCCACGGGGGGGGGGGGGGGGGGGATTTCCGATAGCGTGGAAGAGTGAGAGAGGGGGGGGGGGAAAGGCCCCGAGTGTGTACTGTGGTTAGAAAAAAAAGCACACACACGCGGAGACAAGGCCTGCAGCACTCCTGGGCTGTGGATGCGACAGTTGATATGCTTTGGAAAGCTTGCCCGCCTCCGCAGGTTAAATTTAAAAAGTTCGAGCCCAAAGGATTTCTTTCAGAAGACCATCGGTTCATTCCCTCCCCCGCCCCATCCCACCTCCTAGCCATCCAAAACCGCCCCGTCTGGTCTGGTGCCCCTGGCGTTGGTGTGCCAGGTCCCGCCAGCCCCCCTCCCCTTCCCTTCCCATCCCACGCCACCAGCCGTCCCAATCTACACCCCCCCCCCCCCCCCCCCACCGCCCCCACCCCAGGCATCTGTTGGTGAAAGACACAATATGCTGGAGGAACTCATCGGGCAGCATCTCTGGTCAGGAATGGGCGACGTTTTCGGGTCGGCCCTTCTCCAGACTCACAGTCGGGGGGAAAGAGAGGGAGGCAGAGATGTGGAAGGGCGAGGTGTGGAAATGACATATTAAAGGGGATGCTTTTTTAGTTTCGTTTTTTTAAGTTTGGAGATACAGCGCGGAAACAGGCCCTTCGGCCCACCGAGTCCGTGCCGACCAGCGATCGCCCGTTCACACACTAGTTTAGAGATACAGCGCGGAAACAGGCCCTTCGGCCCACCGAGTCCACGCCGACCAGCGATCCCCGCACACTAACACTATCCTACACCCACCGGGGACAATTTTTTTTACATTTAGCCCAAGCCAATTAACCTACAAACCCGCACGTCTTTGGAGTGCGGGCGGAAAGCGAAGATCTCGGGAGAAAAACCCGCGCAGGTCACGGGGAGAACGTGCAAGCTCCGTACAGACAGCGGGATGGGAACCCGGGTCTCCGGCGCCGCATTCGCCACCGTGACCGCCTGCAGGAATGGGCGACGTTTTTTCGGGGTCGGCCGTTCGCCAGTCCGGGGAAAGAGAGGGGAGACAGAGACATTGAAGGGCAAGGTGTGGAAAGGACAGATTAAAGGGGACGCTGGTGAAGGGGAATGTAGAACGGTTGATAGTTAGCTGAGGGGAAGGTGGCAGCCAGGCGAACGGTGATCAGGATAATGTAACCAGCATGCAGGAGGATTCATTGTGTACACGTTTGCCACCTCTGCAAACAATGAACCATCCTAAATTTTCCCAGAGCAGTGTCCCCTTTGATCTGTGGTTTTCACACCTTGCCCTTCCATATCTCAAGGTAGACAAAAATGCTGGAGAAGCTCAGCAAAGGAATAGGTGACGTTTCGGGTCGAGATTGTTCAGGGCTAGAGGCAGGAAACATGCTCCCGATGTTGGGGGGAGTCCAGAACCAGGGGCCACACACACACACACACAGTTTAAGAATAAGGGGTCGGCCATTTAGAACGGAGACGAGGAAACACTTTTTCTCACAGAGAGTTGTGAGTCTGTGTATTCTCTGCCTCAGAGGGCGGTGGAGGCCGGTTCTCTGGATGCTTTCAAGAGAGAGCTAGATGGGGCTCTTAAAGATAGCGGAGTCAATATTGATCTATAAATTAGACAATAAAAGCCCACAATACTTTAACACTTTTTCTCACAGAGAGTGGTGAGTCTGTGGAATTCTCTGCCCCAGAGGGCGGTGGAGGTCGGTTCTCTGGATGCTTTCGAGATCGAGCTAGATAGGGCTCTTAAAGATAGCGGTGTCAGGGGAATATGGGGAGAAGGCAGGAACGGGGTACATATTGGGGATGATCAGCCATGATCACATTGAATGGCGGTGCTGGCTCGAAGGGCCAAATGGCCTCTACTCCTGCACCGGTTGTCTATGGTCTATTGAGACGCTTCTTCAGAAAGGTCACCTATTCCTTCGCTCCACAGATGCCGCCTCACCCGCTGAGTTTCGCCAGCATTTTTCTGTCCACCGTCGATTTTTCCAGCACCTGCAGTTCTTTCTTAAACCTTCCACTTCTCGTTTCTCCCTCTCTTCCCCGACTCTCAGCGTGACCCCTAAACGCCGCCCGTTCCTCCTCTCCAGAGATGCCGCCCGCCCCGCTGAGTCACTCCAGCATTTTGTGCCTGTCTTCGGAGCAAACCGGCACCTGCAGTTCCAATGGTGCGACGCGGAGGCGGTGGCGGGGAGACGGGACGGGACGGGGGTGGCCGGCCTTTCTCGTCGGTGGCCAGAGCGTGGCGTCCGCACACACCCCCACACACACCGCCCACAAGCTGAACGGGGGGAGGGGGGGGATGCAATCTGTGCAACCTCCCCCCTCCCCACTCATTCCGCTACAGATCTGCCAAAGGGCCTTTTGCAGCCGGGAGGGGGGGTGGAGGGGGGGGGGGGCACAAAAATGAAAAAAATGACGCACTTTTTTTTTGTTTTGTCGTTTTTTGCGCTCTTTCGCCTCCGGGCAAGCCAGCTTCGCTGCCGATGGGACGCTCGGAAACAAAAGACACCCCCACCTCCCCAAAATTCACCTCCCCCCCCCCCCCCCGCCCCAAAACCAAACCCATCCCGTCCGATCCGCCGTTAGTCTCCTCGGTATGGCATGTCCGCCGAGGAGAGGGGAGGAGAGGAGAGGGGGGGCGGGCGAGCCTTTGAGACCCCGTCCCCTGGTTTCAAACCTTAAACCCCCCTCCGCGGGGTGGGGAACGATTGCGACCTCCACGTGGTCCGCCCCCGTTTCGACGAATGCAATCGACCTGGCAATCAAATAAGATCAAACCGTACAAGTTGTCCGACAACGTCAGGCTGTGCACGCCGTACGCAAGAAGAACTCCCCCCCCCCCCCCCCCCAAGGGTGAGATACACAGTCACATCGCAGAAGGCACAGTAAGCTTTTCACCTCTCCCGTCCCCTCCCCCTCCTCCCTCTGCGGGGGAGGGGAGGGAGAGAGATGGGGGTGGGGGGTGGGGGGGGAGAGAGTAAGGGGAGGGACGGGGGGGGGTGGGTTCCCAATCTCCGACTGGCTATCTTTACCAAGGGCCGACCGAGCAAAACACAGAAAGACAGACGCGACATTTTTTGACCACGCAAACACTTCGTAAAAGGAGGAAATCAGAAATTAAATCTTGCCCCACAGAAAACGTCCGAGGGTGGTCCAAGCTCCGATGGGTCTGTCCGTTAAAAAGCCGCCATTTTTTTTTTCCCCCCTTCAGAGACGCCCTACTCACAAACGAGAGAAAAAAAGACACCACAGCTGCCTCGTTCGGGGGGGTTATATATTTTTTTTTGTGTTTGTTTGTTTGTCGTTTTTTGTTTTTTTTCCTGTCGAGTTCCTATCCCCTCCGCTCGCCCGTCCAGAGTCAGCTAACCCTCTCGGACACGGCCGCCCGGCTGTCGGCCGCCTCCTCCCTGGCGGGCCGCGGCACGCTGGTGATGACGGGGAGCTCAGTCTTTGTGGGGAGCGGGTCGAGGTCGGGGCGGCCGCGCGGGAGCTTGTCCTCTGCGCACGGCCGGCCGCTCAAGTCTCTGGGTTCCTGCGGGGGGCAGCCCCCCCTCTCTCGGGAGCCCTCGGCCTCCTGGGCCGACCCCGGTTCTTTGGCCTCGGCCGGGCGGGGGGGCTCCTTCTTGAGTGCGGCGGCTGCGGGCCCCCCCCGGCCCTTGGGGCTGCCGTCCCGGGCGCCCCTCTGTCCCCTGCCGCTCCTCTCGCCCCCGTCTGAAGCCGACTGCGGCGGCGGTGGCGGAGGCGGCGGCAGCGGCAGCTCCTCCGCCACGGCCGGCACCGGTGGCAGCCCGGCGTCCTCCTCGAACATGCGGCTGCTTTTCCGCTTCTTCAGCGGCGAGCTCTCCTCGCCCAGGTTGCGCTTCTTGAGAGGCAGCAGGGTGACCTCCTCGGGCCGCGCCGCGCAGCACTCCTTCACCGCCTTCTTCTTCGCCGCGGGCACGGCGTTGCCGCCGCCGATTCCTCCTCCTCCTCCTCCGCCGCCGCCGCTCAATCCGCCGCCGCTACCGGCACCGCCGCCGCCCGGCTTTCTGCCCCTCTTCTTGGGGACCGTCTGCGGGTTGGTGTCAGACTTCCTCTTCCTCCCCGGGACGCCCTTGCGCGCTTTGGGGGGCTGCTCCCCTAAGGCGGAGGAGGTGGCGCCTTCGGTTTTCGGCGGCAGCAGCGGGGCGGAGAAGGGCATCTTGACCAGGAGCTTGGCCGCGCTCTTGTCCGACAGCCTCTTGGACGCGCTGCCCTTGCGCACCATCTTGTCCTTGCCGCTGCCCTTGGGCCGGCCTCGCCCCCTCCCCGTGCCCGAGGCCTTGGGGCTCTTTGGCTTCTTGGGCTGCCTCTTCTCCCGCCGCGACGGGCTGCCGCGGCCCGTGACGGTGAAGTCAAAGTCGCTGGGGTCCAGGGTGGTGTCGCCCACCTTCTCGAAGTGCGCCAGCAGCTCCACTTTGGAACGGAACGCCTTCCCTTGCGGGCTGCAAACACAAAGGGCAAAAAGGGAACACTATAAAAACATCGCGGCAAAGTGAACACGATGTACACTTGTTAGACTGTGACGGATTTTCACCAGTCAATGAAAGTAAGCATGCAGGTACGGCAGGCCCTGTTTCAACTAATGCAATCAGCTCGACGTGCACAAACAAAAGATCAAATAGAACAAGTTGGCCTACAACTTTAGGCTGTGCATGCTACACGAAAGAAGACAAGAGGAGTTGAGTATAGGAACAAAGAGGTCCTTTTGCAGTTGTACAGGGCTCTGGTGAGACCATACCTGGAGTATTGTAGGTATGTTACAAAACTTACCGTGAGCAGCGCTGCAGTTCTGCCACTCCCTGTGTGCGCGACTTTGGCGCCTTTCAGAGGGGGGGCGGGCTTAAAATGCCTTTTTTCTTCAGACTGGGAAAATCGATCCATGTCGGGCGATTTTGTTGCGGAAGAAAAATCGCTCCGACATTTCATTCATGAAGGTATTTTTAAATTACGCTAGATTATTTATTATCTAGAGTAATTTAAAAATCACCTTCAAAAGCCATGAGCGCCGATAACGGGAAGGATTTTGCGTAGGGGAGAAAAAAAGGTAAACAGTTTATTTTTATATTAAAAGTTGGTTTTTAGGGAGGCTTTAATCATATTTTCATGTTGCGAAATGGGGTCCAAAAAAAATGTATGAACCAACAGTATTTTTCCTCCCGACTTCACAGCAAACCACAACGTTCCAATCCACCGCATTCAACTAAAACCCACTCGCTGGTTGATTTAAATGGCCATTAATTTACAGGCATTAAACACTAAATTTCTTCCATTTGGCCCAGAAATTCATGAAAATTAGATTTAAAAATTATGTTATATTGTGGATTATTGTGTGAATGTTATTTGGACACTGAGGCAATTTAAAAAAAGTTTATCTTTTCTTAAGAAATGGATAGATGTTTAGATCAACTATTGAATTTTGTAATTAGCTACAATTAGATAACTAACTAATTATATGCTTTAATTTCAGGTCATCCAAGTAAGATAGTTTCATATTTGTTTCAGAATGTTTCAATCTATAATAACTGAAAATTTCATTGAGTTCTCTTAATTTTTAAGAAAGTTATGGGCTTTTAACTGTTCCAGATCACAGCTTTTGAGTTAAGTCAATTGAAAGGCAATGGGGAACAAGATGCTAATTTCCGAGTATGAAAATGGCCATAACTTTCTTAATACTGAAGATATGAAAGTGAATTAGGTGTCAAATTAAACTTCTTTTTATGCTTTATCTGATGGGATAAATTGCAGACTTGATTTTTAAAATCTCAAATTTTTGTAACATTGCTAAGTATTGTGTGCAGTTTTGGTCATTATAACAAGAGGAGTTGAGTATTGGAGCAAAGAGGTCCTTCTGCACTTGTACAGGGCCCTGGTGAGACCACACCTGGAGTATTGTGTGCAGTTTTGGGCTGTTGGCCTTTATAACAAGAGGAGTTGAGTCTAGGAGCAAAGAGGTCCCTCTGCATTTGTACAGGGCCCTGGTGAGACCACACCTGGAGTATTGTGTGCAGTTTTGGGCTGTTGGCCTTTATAACAAGAGGAGTTGAGTCTAGGAGCAAAGAGGTCCCTCTGCAGTTGTACAGGGCCCTGGTGAGACCACACCTGGAGTATTGTGTGCAGTTTTGGCCTGTTGGCCTTCATAACAAGAGGAGTCGAGTACAGGAGCAAAGAGGTCCCTCTGCAGTTGTACAGGGCCCTGGTGAGACCACACCTGGAGTATTGTGTGCAGTTTTGGTCTCCCAATTTGAGGAAGGACATTCTTGCTATTGAGGGAGCCCAGCGTAGGTTCACCAGGTTAATTCCCAGGATGGCGGGACTGTCATACGCTGAGAGAATGGAGCGGCTGGGCTTGTACACTCTGGAGTTTAGAAGGATGGGAGGGGATCTCATTGAAACATATAAGATCATTTTGACACTGGACTCATATTTGGGTTATACCTGTTATTAATATAATCCTTTCTTTCTTTTAAAATCTT
The DNA here is from genome assembly GCA_963514005.1 of Raja brachyura. Next base: position 73,596 of record CAUPSL010000517.1, read on the forward strand.
TTAATTCATTTTGTTCCCAAAAAAACAAAAAACAGAAAAGAATAATGCTAAAGATAACAATGATACTGATACATAGGGAACAGGATTACATTAACAGGTATAACCTAATATGAGACCAGTGTCAAAATACACATTGAATAGTTGTTCGGCACGGACTTGAAGGGCCGAGATGGCCTGTTTCCGTGCTGTAATTGTTATATGGTTATAGACCTCCCAGTTGGTCTCTATGTAAATATAGTTCAATATTTAAAAGAAAAAAAGCACAAAGATAAAAAGACAAAACAAGAGGAAAAAAGGACGAAACAAAAACCCCTCTGAGCTAAGCAAAGAAATAAAGGGAAAAAATAAGAAATAAAAACAAAGGAAAACAGAATCTGAGCTGAGAATTTCAACAACTTCAGTCTGTTTGTCGTCAAATCCGTTCCACCATCTTGAGGTAAAATAGTCTTTATAACGGTCAGAGAGGGAGCATTTCACAGCGTGTGAATCTTTACGGGGTGGGAAGATTGCGACCCTCGCGCGGTCCGCCCTGTTTCGACGAATGCAATCGGCCTCGACGTGCACAAACGGAAGATCAAATAGAACAAGTTGGCCGACAACTTTAGGCCCCGCACGCCACACGCAAGAAGAAGAAGGATCGTTACGGGACGCTGTGGGGACGGTGGGGGGGATGGGGATGATCAGCCGTGATCACATTGAATGGCCGTGCTGGCTCGCTGGGGCGAATGGCCTACTCCTGCACCTATTGTCTATTGAGATGGTGCTGGATCTATACAGGACGCTGTGGGAACGATGGAGTGATGGGGATGATCAGCCATGATCACATTGAATGGCCGTGCTGGCTCGCTGGGGCGAATGGCCTACTCCTGCACCTATTGTCTATTGAGATGGTGCTGGATCTATACGGGACGCTGTGGGAACGATGGAGTGATGGGGATGATCAGCCATGATCACATTGAATGGCAGTGCTTGCTCGAAGGGCCGAATGGCCTACTCCTGCACCTATTGTCTATTGAGATAGCGCTGGATCTATACAGGACGCTGTGGGGACGGTGGGGGGGGGGGGGGGGATGGGGATGATCAGCCATGATTACATTGAATGGTGGTGCTGGCTCGAAGGGCCGAATGGCCTACTCCTGCACCTATTGTCTATGTTGCTATTCAGAGAGAGTGGTGAATCTGTGGAATTCTCTGCCACAGAAGGTAGTTGAGGCCAGTTCATTGGTTATGTTTAAGAGGGAGTTAGATGTAGCCCTTGTGGCTAAAGGGATCAGGGGGTATGGAGAGAAGGCAGGTACGGGATACTGAGTTGGATGATCAGCCATGATCGCATTGAATGACGGTGCTGGCTCGAAGGGCCGAATGGCCTACTCCTGCACCTATTGTCTATTGTCTATTGAGATGGCGCTGGATCTATGCGGGATGCTGTGGGGACGGTGGGGGCAGGGAATAGGACGATGGGGATGATCAGCCATGATCACATTGAATGACGGTGCTGGCTCGAAGGGCCGAATGGCCTCTACTCCTGCACCTATTGTCTATCTTGCCGGGCCGACGTTGCTAAACGGGGATGTGTGAACCTGCGTGCCGGGTTACACTCACTTGATGATGTAGACGTCGTACTTGCCCGCCGACCGGCCCGACTTCCTCTGCTTCAGCTTGCGGGTCCACCCCTCGGGCAGCGTGGGGTCTTCGTACAGGGGCCCGCGGTCCCGAATCAGCGAGCGGCGGGGCTTGGGGGTGGCTGCCACCGCCCCCTCCCGCTCGGCCGTCTCGGCGTTGGCGCCGTCGGCAGGCTCGGGCGCCAGAGCCTCCGGCGGCGGTGGCGGAGGCGGCGGCAGCTCCCGCACCTTGTCCTCCCCTTCCTCCTCGCGCTCATCCCTCTTCTTGTGCTTCTTCACTTTCACCAGCTTCTCCCTCTGGCCGGCCTGCTCCTTGTCCTCGGCCTTCTCTTCACTGCAGCGGGAACAAAAAAAAATGCACGCTCCGTCACAACAGGCCCTTCAACCCAACTTGCCCATGCTAACCCACATGCCCACCCGTCCGCGTTCGGACCATATCCCTCTCAACCACATCTCCCTTGGTTCTCTGGCACCAATCTTGGTGCAAACAGACAAAGGCAGAGAAACGGAAGGTAGACAAAAATGCTGGAGAAACTCAGCGGGCGAGGCAGCATCTAGAAAAAATCGCCAACCTTTTTTTTCCTTAAGTCCACCCTCCGCCACCGACAGTTTAAATTCCATTCTTCTTGGAGAACCAAGGAGAATCAAAAAGCTGGAGGAACTCAGCGGGTCAGACAATAGATGCAGGAGTACACTATTTGGCTCTTCGAGCCAGCACCGCCATTCAATGTGATCACGGCTGATCATCCCCAATCAGTACCCCGTTCCTGCCTTCTCCCCATATCCCCTGACTCCGCTATCTTTAAGAGCCCTCTCTAGCTCTCTCTTGAAAGCATCCAGAGAACCGGCCTCCACCGCCCTCTAAGGCAGAGAATTCCACAGACTCGCCACTCTCTGTGAGAAAAAGTGTTTCCACGTCTCCGTCCTAAATGGCCGACCCCTTATTCTTAAACTGTGGCCCCTGGGTCTGGACTCCCCCAACATCGGGAACATGTTTCCTCCCTCTAGCGTGTCCAAGCCCTTAATAATCTTATATGTTTCAATGAGATCCCCTCTCATTCTTCTAAACTCCAGAGTGTACAAGCCCAGCCGCTCCATTCTCTCAGCATATGACAGTCCCGCCATCCCGGGAATTAACCTGGTGAACCTAGGCTGGGCTCCCTCAATAGCAAGAATGTCCTTCCTCAAATTAAGGGGACCAAAACTGCACACAATACTCCAGGTGTGGTCTCACCAGGGCTCTGTGCAACTGCAGAACGACCTCTTTGCTCCTATATTCGACTCCTCTTGTTATAAAGGCCAACATGCCATTTGCTTTCTTCACTGCCTGCTGTACCTGCATGCTTACGTTCATAGACTGATGTACAAGGACCCCCAGATCCCGTTGTACTTCCCCTTTTCCCCACTTGACGCCATTTAGATAGTAATCCTTGAATGTCGTGAGAGGTGGCGGTGGTGGCACGGCGACGCAGCGGTAGAGTTGCTGTTGTACAGCGCCAGGGACACGGGCTCCATCCTGACTACGGATCATGAGAGGGAGAGAGAGAGAGGAGGGAGGGACAGACAGAGAGATGATGGGGGGGGAGAGGGACGGGGAGGGGAGAGAAAGGGGAGAGTAAGAGTGGGAGTGGGAGTGAGGGAGGTAGGGAGAGAAAGGGGAGCGGGGAGGGGGAGCGAGGGGAGGGGGAGAGCGGGGAGGGGGAGAGCGGGGAGGGGGAGCGAGGGGAGGGGGAGAGGGGAGGGGGAGAGGGGAGTGGGAGAGGGGAGGGGGAGAGGGGAGGGGGGGAGGGAGAGAGGGGAGTGGGAGAGGGGAGGGGGAGCGAGGGGAGGGGGAGCGAGGGGAGGGGGGGAGGGGGAGAGGGGAGGGGGGGAGGGGAGGGAGAGAGGGGAGGGGGAGAGGGGAGGGAGAGAGGGACGGGGAGAGAGGGGAGGGGGAGAGAGGGGAGGGGGAGAGAGGGGAGGGGGAGAGAGGGGAGGGGGAGAGAGGGGAGGGGGAGAGAGGGGAGGGGGAGAGACGGGAGGGGGAGAGAGGGGGAGAGACGGGAGGGGGAGAGAGGGGGAGAGGGAGAAAGGGAGAGAGAGTGAAAAGGAGAGAAAGGAGAGAGGGGGCGGGGAAGGGGAGAGAGGGGAGGGGGAGAGAGGGGAGGGGGAGAGAGGGGAGGGGGAGAGAGGGGAGGGGGAGAGACGGGAGGGGGAGAGAGGGGGAGAGACGGGAGGGGGAGAGAGGGGGAGAGGGAGAAAGGGAGAGAGAGTGAAAAGGAGAGAAAGGAGAGAGGGGGCGAGGGAGGGGAAGGGGAGAGAGGGGAGGGGGAGAGAGGGGAGGGGGAGAGAGGGGAGGGGGAGAGAGGGGAGAGGGAAAGAGAGTGAGAGTGGGAGAGAGGGAGAGAGAGAAAGGGAAAGAGGGAGAGAAAGGAGAGAGAGAGGGGAGGGGGAGAGAGGGGCGGGGGAGAGAGGGGAGGGGGAGAGAGGGGAGGGGGAGAGAGGGGAAGGGGAGAGAGGGGAAGGGGAGAGAGGGGAAGGGGAGAGAGGGGAGGGGGAGAGAGGGGAGGCGGGGAGAGAGGGGAGGGGGAAAGAGGGGAGGGGGAGAGAGGGGAGGGGGAGAGAGGGGAGGGGGAGAGAGGGGAAGGGGAGAGAGGGGAGGGGGAGAGAGGGGAGGGGGAGAGAGGGGAGGGGGAGAGAGGGGAGGGGGAGAGAGGGGAGGGGGAGAGAGGGGAGGGGGAGAGAGGGGAGGGGGAGAGAGGGGAGGGGGAGAGAGGGGAGGGGGAGAGAGGGGAGGGGGAGAGAGGGGAGGGGGAGAGAGGGGAGGGGGAGAGGAAGAGAAGGGGAGAGAGGGAGAGAAGGGGAGAGAGGGGAGGGGGAGAGGAAGAGAAGGGGAGAGAGGGAGAGAAGGGGAGAGATGGGAGGGGGAGAGAGGGGAGGGGGAGAGAGAGAAAAGACGGGAGCGGGAGAGAGAAAGTGGCCAAGAATGAATGATTGTGAAGGATGTTTTGATGCCAATCCTCACTGATCGATGAGGAAGTTGAGGATGCGGTTAGAGAGTTGGGGGGGTGCCGAGCCCCAAGATCAGAGGTTTGGGGATGTTTGAGACATATGGCAACAACTGGTATTAATAAACCATCTCTAATGTGGGAAAATGTCCCAGGGCATTTCACAGCAATGCTAGCAGACTAAAACTGACACAGAGCCAAAGCCAAAGCAGCAGTGATGAGGACATTTGTCAAGAGGACTGCATTTTAAGCGCATTTTCAGAGAAGGAAGGGAGTGGGGCACATTGACCGACGCTGTCCCATCGATAGATGCAGTTATTAGAGTCACTGAGACAGACAGGACAAAAAACTGGCCCTTCGGCCGAACATCCACGCCGACCAACATGCCCCATCTGCACTCATCCCACCTGCCCGCATTTGGCCCATATCCCTCGCTAGAGAGAGCTAGATAGGGCTCTTAAAGATAGCGGGAGTCAGGGGATACGGGGAGAAGGCAGGAACAGGGTACAGATTGGGGATGATCAGCCACGATCACATTGAATGGCTGGAAGGGCCGAATGGCCTACTCCGACACCTGTTGCCCACACCTTTGCAGACGATAGAATGGAGCGACTGGGCATGTATACACTGGAATTTAGAAGGCAGAGAGGGGATCCTATTGAAACCGATAAGATTTGGGGGAGTCCAGAACCAGGGGCCACAGTTTAAGAATAAGGGGTACTGAATTTGGCGGATCATTCCCAATCAGTACCCCGTTCCTGCCTTCTCCCCATATCCCCTGACTCCGCTATCTTTAAGAGCCCTATCTAGCTCGCTCTTGAAAGCATCCAGAGAACCGGCCTCCACCGTCCCCTGAGGCAGAGAATTCCACACTCACAACTCTCTGTGTGAAAAAGTGTTTCCTCGTCTCTGTTCTAAATAGTCTACCCCTTATTCTTAAACTGTGTGTGGCCCCTGGTTCTGGACTCCCTCAACATCGGGAACATGTTTCCTGCCTCTAGTGTGTCCAATCCCCTAACAATCTTATTAGCTGAAGAAGGGTCTCAACCCGAAACGTCGCCTATCTCCTTCGCTCCTTAAATGCTGCTGCACCCGCTGAGTTTCTCCAGCCTTTTGTGTACCCTTAACAATCTTATATGTTTCAATAAGATCCCCTCTCATCCTTCTAAACTCCAGAGTATACAAGCCCAGCCGCTCCATTCTCTCAGCGTATGACAGTCCCGCCATCCCGGGAATTTACCCGGTGAACCTACGCTGCACTCCCTCAATAGCAAGAATGTCCTTCCTCAAATTAGGGGACCAAAACTGCACACAAAGTCCGTCACAATCTAAGACATGTACATCATGATTGAATGTTTCAATAAGATCCCCCTCTCATCCTTCTAAATTCCAGAGTGTACAACCAGAGTAGACAATTAACCGATAAACCCGCACATCTTTGGGGTGTGGGAGGAAACCTGAGCACCCTGAGAAAACCCACGCCGTCACGGGGAGAATGTACAAATTCTGCGCAGATAGCACCCGAGGTCAGGATCGAACCCGGGTCTCTGGCGCCGTGAGGCGGCAACTCTACCGCCGCGCCACTGTGCCGCTCCAATCTTGGTGCAAACAGACAAAGGTGAAGAAGGAGAAGGCAGACAAAAATGCTGGAGAAACTCAGCGGGCGAGGCAGCGCCTAGAAAAAAAATCGCCAGCCCTTTTTTGCTTAAGTCCTTCCTCCGCCACCTCCAGTTTAAATTCCATTCTTCTTGGAGAACCAAGAACCAAGAAGCTGGAGTGAGTCAGACAATAGACAATAGGTGCAGGAGTAGAGGCCATTCGGCCCTTCCAGCCAGCACCGCCATTCAATGTGATCATGGCTGATCATCCCCAATCAGTACCCCGTTCCTGCCTTCTCCCCATATCCCCTATCTTGAAGAGCCCTATCTAGCTCTCTCTTGAAAGCATCCAGAGAACCGGCCTCCACCGCCCTCTGAGGCAGGTTCTCTGGATGCTTTCAAGAGAGAGCTAGATAGGCCTCTTAAGATGCTAACTGACCCAGCTGAGTTACTCCACCTATCCACGTTCTCCACAGATGCTGCCTGACCCCTGACTCCGCTATCTTGAAGAGCCCTATCTAGCTCTCTCTTGAAAGCATCCAGAGAACCGGTCTCCACCGCCCTCTGAGGCAGAGAATTCCACAGACTCACCACTCTCTGTGAGAAAAAGCGTTTCCTCGTGTCCGCTTACCCCCTATTCTTAAACTGTGTGCGGCCCCTGGTTCTGGACTTTCTGGACAAAGGAAAGAGATAAGACTTGCCTTCCATCACAGCGAGGAGGTTTGGAGATTCACTGTGATGGATGTTTGTGTAAATTGTGTTAAGTGTGTGTCATGGTTTTTTTTTGTAATGTCATGACTGCAGGAATGAAATTTCATTCAAACCTTGTCTGTTTGAATGACAATAAAAGGCATTCTACAGGTCTATTGTTTAAATTCACGCTGTGCGAGGACGCAGTTGCAAATCGCCCCATTCGAGTAAAGGGCCTGTCCCATTATGTGTCCACACCACGCAAATTACGCCACCCGTGGTTGAGCTGCGATGGTCGCGGCGAAGGTCGGGCGTGATTACGTGCGTACGCACAGCCGTCTGGAGCGCGTGACGTCATTTGAAGATGGACACAAAGCTGGGGTAACTCAGCGGGACCGGCAGCATCTTGGAGAGAAGGAATGGGTGACGTTTCTTCGGTCTGAAAGAAGGGTCTCGACCCGAAACGCCACCAGTTATCTAAGGATAAGGGGGAATTCCTTTAGGACCGAGATGAGGAAAACATTCTTTACACAGAGAGTGGTGAGTCTCTGGAATTCTCTGCCACAGAAGGTAGTTGAGGCCAGTTCATTGGCTATATTTAAGAGGGCGTTAGATGTGGCCCTTGTGGCTAAAGGGATCAGGGGATATGGGGAGAAGGCAGGTACGGGATACTGAGTTGGATGATCAGCCATGATCACATTGAATGGCGGTGCAGGCTTGAAGGGCCGAATGGCCTACTCCTGCACCTATTTTTCTATGTTTCTATACTGCCGGTCCCACTGAGTTACTCCAGCACTTTGTATCCGTCTTCAATTTGCTTGGCCCCGCTCTGGGGGTGGAAGCGGGGGCGGATCCGGATCGCAACGGCCGTGTTCGCCGATCGTTCGCCCGCTTCTGCTGCTGTTGGGGAGGCGAGACGTTACTCCGCGCCAGGGTCTTGGGCCCGTCCCACTTTGGCCGTCAGTTCTGCGACAGGCTGTTGGCGGGCGAAGATTTTGTTCGCTACAAAGAGTTCGGAGCCCCGCGCCATGTCGCGCACAACTGCGTGCCCCCTCCGCGCTTCTCAGTGGGGCCCGTGCACCTCAACGTGACCACGAGGTCGCGTAACGTGTGTGCAACAGGCCCCCTGGAGCTGCAGGAAGTACGATACGATACGATACAATCCCCGGAGGGAAATTGGCCCGGCAACAGTCACAACACGCAGTAATAAGGAACACGAAACTGTGACATTAAAAGTGAAAACACAAAAGAAAAAGACAAATGCCTGTTGGCGGGCTGCCGGCTGCACAGCGACCTCTCCCTTGGCATCTTGCATTAATGTCACCAGGACTCGAATATAAAAACAGGGCTGCTATGCTGGGAATCGAGCCGCATTGGCAGTTTGGAAACCCGTACCTGAGGAAGGACGTGCCGGCTCTGGAGAGGTTTACGTGAATGATCCCAGGAACCAGCGGGTTAACGTACGATGAGCGTTTGTCGGCGCTGGGCCTGCTCTCGCTGGGGTTTAGATGGGGGGGGGGGGGCGACCTCATTGAAACTTCACCGAATAGCGAAAGGCCTGGAAAGAGGATGTTTCCACAATAGACAATAGGTGCAGTAGTAGAGGCCATTCGGCCCCTTCGAGCCAGCACCGCCATTCAATGTGATCACGGCTGATCATCCCCAATCAGTACCCCGTTCCTGCCTTCTCCCCTTATCCCCTGACTCCGCTATCTTTAAGAGCCCTATCTAGCTCTCTCTTGAACGTGCATCCAGAGAACCGGCCTCCACCCCCCTCTGAGGCAGAGGATTCCACAGACTCACACATCTCTGTGAGAAAAAGTGTTTCCTCGTCTCCGTTCTAAATGGCCGACCCCTTATTCTTAAACATAGAAACATAGAACATAGGTCCAGGCATGACATGAGAATTAAGGGACAGAAGTTTAGGGGTAACATAAGGGGGAACCTCTTTACTCAGAGAGTGGTGGCTGTGTGGAATGATCTTCCAGCAGAAGTGGTGGAGGCAGGATCGATTTTAACATTGAAAAGTAAAGTGGATAGGTATATGGACGGGAAGGGAATGGAGGGGTATGGTCTGAGTGCAGGTAGATGGGACTAGGGGAAAATAAATGGTCGGCACGGACTGGAAGGGCCGAGTGGCCTGTTTCCGTGCTGTAATTGTTATATGGGTATTGTTATATGGTTATTTGTGGAGAACGTGGATAGGTGACGTTTCACAGGGTGCTGGAGTAACTCAGCGGGTCAGGCAGCATCTGTGGAGAACATGGATAGGTGACGTTTCACAGAGTGCTGGAGTAACTCAGCGGGTCAGGCAGCATCTGTGGAGAACATGGATAGGTGACGTTTCACAGAGTGCTGGAGTAACTCAGCGGGTCAGGCAGCATCTGTGGAGAACGTGGATAGGTTATATGGTTATATGAATAGGCCATTCGGCCCTTCGAGCCTGCACCGCCATTCAATATGATCATGGCTGATCATCCAACTCAGTATCCCGTACCTGCCTTCTCTCCATACCCTCTGATCCCCTTAGCCACAAGTGCCACATCTAACTCCCTCTTAAATATAGCCAATGAACTGGCCTCAACTACACTCTGTGGCAGAGAGTTCCAGAGACCCACCACTCTCTGTGTGAAAAAAGTCCTTCTCATCTCGGTCCTAAATGATTTCCCCCTTATCCTTAAGCTGTGACCCCTTGTCCTGGACCTCCCCAACATCGGGAACAATCTTCCTGCATCTAGCCTGTCCAACCCCTTAAGAATTTTGTAAGTTTCTATAAGATCCCCTCTCAATCTCCTGAGGGAATCCTATTGAAACAAATGATTATTAAGGGTTTGGACACACTAGAGACAGGAAACATGTTCCCGATGTGGCGGCGTGGCCAAGATGGGCCAAAGGGCCCGTTTCCGCACTGTATCATTCTATGAGACCCTTCAGCCCATCAAGTCCACGCCGACCCTCGATCGCTCATTCACGCTAATTCTATTAGGGGGATTCCAGAACCAGGGGCCACACACACACAGTTTAAGAATAAGGGGTTGGCCATTTAGAACGGAGACGAGGAAACACTTTTTCCCCCAGAGAGTTGCGAGTCTGTGGGATTATCTGCCTCAGAGGGCGGTGGAGGCCGGTTCTCTGGATGCCTTCAAGAGAGAGCTAGATAGGGCTCTTAAAGATAGTGGAGTCAGGGTGAAGGCAGGAATGGGGTACTAATTCTATAAATGGACTGGACAAGCTAGATGCATGTCCCCAATGTTGGGGGGCGAGTCCAGAACCAGGGGGCCACACAGTCTTAGAATAAAGTGGAGGTCATTTAAGACTGAGCTGAGAAAAAAAACTTTTTCACCCAGAGAGTTGTGAATTTGTGGAATTCCCTGCCACAGAGGGCAGTGGAGGCCAAGTCACTGGATGGATTTAAGAGAGAGTTAGATAGAGCTCTAGGGGCTGGTGGAGTCAGGGGATATGGGGAGAAGGCAGGAATGGCGTACTGATTTGGGCCATGATCATACTGAATGGCGGTGGTGCTGGCTGGAAGGGCCGAATGGCCGACTGCTGCACCTATTGTGCATTGCCTGTTGATGGGCCGAATGGCCTAAATTCTGCTCCTATTGCTTAGGAACGTATGAACGGAGTACAACTGGCCAATGAAGGCTCGTAGGTCGATAAGGTTGTCGCACACTTGCTGCCTCAGCGAGCGCACTCATTTCAGTCTCGCCTTGCTCTCAGTCTCGGCTTCAGCCGAGCATTTCTGAAACTCAATTCATTTCCCCCAGCCCCCAGTTACACGGAATTTGTTTTCATCAAAGCAAGCTTTTGTTCTGGCCTGTTCAACAAAAAAAACTCCGAACGCGGTTCGGAGAAATGCCCTGGATTGTTGTTTCGGGTAACTCAGCAGGACACAAAAACCACTGTGAAATATTAAAGCTCGAGTGAAATGGCTGAACAATAGAAACACAGACAATAGGTGCAGGAGGAGGCCATTCAGCCCTTCGAGCCAGCACCGCCATTCACTGTGATCACTGATCGTCCGCTATCAATAACCCGTGCCTGCCTTCTCCCCATATCCCTTGACTCCACTAGCCCCTAGAGCTCTATCCAACTCTCTCTTAAATCCATCCAGTGACTTGGCCTCCACTGCCCTCTGTGGCAGGGAATTCCACAAATTCACAACTCTCTGGGTGAAAAAGTTTTATTCTCACCTCAGTCTTAAATAGCCTCCCCTTTATTCTAAGACTGTGTGGCCCCTGGTTCTGGACTCGCCCAACATTGGGAACATTTTTCCTGCATCTAGCTTGTCCAGACCTTTTATAATTTTATATGTTTCTATAAGATTCCCCCTCATCCTTCTAAACTCCAGTGAATACAAGCCTAGTCTTTTCAATCTTTCCTCATGTGACAGTCCCGCCATCCCAGGGATCAATCTCGTGAACCTACGCTGCACTGCCTCAATCACAAGGATGTCCTTCCTCAAATTAGGAGACCAAAACTGTGCACAATACTACAGGTGTGGTCTCAACAGAGGCATCTAGCTTGTCCAGTCCATTTATAATTTTAGGGTACACAAAAGGCTGGAGAAACTCAGCGGGTGCAGCAGCATCTAAGGAGCGAAGGGGATAGGCAACGTTTCGGGTCGAGACCCTTCTTCAGACTGCGAAAACATAATTTTATATGTTTCTATAAGATCCCCCCTCGTCCTTCCAAACTCTGCAGGTTCAGCAAAGATGCAACTAAATTTAAAGTGGCACTTTCTTCCCAATAACCCTCTCTGGCTAAACCCCTCCCCCTTCACCACCTCCAGTTTAAATTCCAGTTGGAATATTTCAGAGGACCAAGAACCAAGAACTCCAGTGAATACAAGCCTAGTCTTTTCAATCTTTCCTCATATGACAGTCCCGCCATCCCAGGGATCAATCTGGTGAACCTACGCTGCACTGCCTCAATCACAAGGATGTCCATCCTCAAATTAGGAGACCAAAACTGTGCACAATACTCCAGATGTGGTCTTACCAGAGGCCTATACAACAATGTCAGCTATCAGCAGCTACTGCAGTTATATAGGCCACTGCCCAGCACATTAAATCGAGAAATAAAGGGCCTGTCCTACAAGCATGGAACTCCACGCGATGAACGCGATCAAACTAGAAGCGGGGGCCGCGCGGAGGTCGGGTGATCCCCTGTACAGGGCCGTTCCCACCAGCATGCGCTTGCATGCGGCAAGCGCGACCAAACCGGCAGCAGGGGCCGCGCGGAGGTCGGGCGAGTGGCGCAACGCGGCGCAAAGTGAGGCGAACTTGGAGCAAAGTCTAAGGTAAGTTTGCCAGGACAGAGAGGGGGGCACAGAGGGGCACAGAGGGCCACGGAGCCAAACACATAGAGGGTCACGGAGGCACGATGTCGGGGCGGTGTGTGATGCGTCGAGGCGACTGCAGGACAAATCAAAATAGGACGTACATGGTCAATGGTAGGGAATTGAGGAATGCTGTGGAACAGAGGGATCTAGGAATAACTGTGCATAGCTCCTTGAAGGTGGAATCGTATGTAGATAGGGTGGTAAAGAAAAGCTTTTGGTGTGCTGGCCTTTATAAATCAGAGCATTGAATATAGGAGTAGGGAAGTAATGTTAAAATTGTACAAGGCATTGGTGAGACCAATTCTGGAGTATAGTGAACAATTTTGGTCGCCTAATTTTGGAATGATGTCAACAAAATAGAGAGAGTACAGAGGAGATTTACTAGAATGTTGCCTGGGTTCCAGCAGCTAAGTTACAGAGAAAGGTTGAACAAGTTAGCTCTTTATTCTTTGGAGCGCAGAAGGTTAAGGGGGGACTTGATTGAGGTCTTTAAAATGATGAGAGGGATAGACAGAGTTGACGTGGATAAGCTTTTCCCATTGAGGGTAGGGAAGATTCAAAAAAGAGGGCATGACATGAGAATTAAGGGACAGAAGTTTAGGGGTAACATGAGGGGGAACTTCTTTACTCCGAGAGTGGTGGCTGTGTGGAATGATCTTCCAGCAGAAGTGGTGGAGGCAGGATCGATTTTAACATTTAAAAGTAAAGTGGATAGGTATATGGACGGGAAGGGAATGGAGGGGTATGGTCTGAGTGCAGGTGGATGGGACTAGGGGAAAATAAATGGTCGGCACGGGCTGGAAGGGCCTGTTTCCATGCTGTAATGGTTATATGGTTATATGTAATCTCTAACCTCTTGCTGGGTTTGTTGCTAGCCTTTCTTGTTGAAATGATTGAAAATCTTTATTATCATTTTCCTGAGTACTTCCACGCCCAGAGGAAATGAAAAAAACGTTGCCTAACCAGTGTCCATTCAGTGTGCGGCAAAAATTAAATAGAAATAAAAATAAAAATACATATATCATCAGCAGTTCCGCTCGGCAGCGGCACGCCAATGGCTCTGCTTCAGGGTGTCCGGGTTGGTGGGTCGGTGCGCGATACGTTGGCAGGGGGCAAAGTCCGTTTATCAGTCTTATAGCCTGGGGGAAGAAGCTGAGGAGCATCCCGCTGGTTTTTGCAGCTGATGCTGCTGTACCTCTTCCCAGATGGCCGGATGGAGAATATGTGCCGATTTTTAACAGAACCTGCCGCTCGTACTTGCGCACACGCACACACACACACGCTCCTCCGACGCACGCTCTTCATACACACCACCCGCTCCACCAAACCCGCGGAATCGCCAAACTCTTACGGGGAGAGGCCGCTGTGCATACTCCGGTCGCGCCGCCATTTTAAAAAATAGTTGTGCTCCTGCCCAAAGCTCCTATAGGGGTGACCAGGATGAGACTGGTCCTTGATTATGCTGCTCAAAGATCCCATAGTGGAGCAAGATAGACCACTCCTGCTAAATGCAATGGGCTGACGTGTAGTAGTGGAACGCGGGCCTTTTTGTGCATCCATTTCAGTAACCGGACCCGACCCGACCTGCAGTGTAATCGACGTTGCGGGGGAACAGTTTGCGTTAATAAATTTAAATTCTGAAAATGAGGAGAAGATTTTTCCCCAAATAACTTTTAATTTTTACGTAACCGGCTTCCGTCTCCGCACTAGTATCCGATGGGATCTTTGGTGCGGAGACGGAAGCCGGTTACGGAAATGGGGCCGAAAGTTACCCAGCGTGCTGCCCGATACTCTTTCATCTGCCTGCACGTATCTACATGCCTGTTCAGATGTTTCTTTAATGCCGCTACCATATCGGCCTTCACCTCCCTGTACCTGCCCCAAGACATTTGGACAGGTATATAGATAGGAAAGGTTTAGGGGGCAATGGGCCAAGCATAGACAGATGGGAACTAGTGCAGTTGCGGCAATGTTGGCTGGTATGGGCAAGTTGGGCCGAAGGGCCTTTTCCCGTGCTAGGAGCCCTCTATGACACGCGGTGATTGTTCCCAGCAGCTTGTTCCAGCCATGGTCTTCAGAGATGCTGCCTGACCCACTGAGTTACTCCACCATTTTGTTTTAAAAAAAAAGGTTTTATAGACAACAGGTGCAGGAGAAGGCCATTCAGCCCTTTGAGCGAGCACCGCCATTCAATGTGATAGAAATTAGGTGCAGGAGTAGGCCATTTGGCCCTTCGAGCCTGCACCGCCATTCAATATGATCATGGCTGCTCATCCAACTCAGTATCCCGTACCTGCCCTCTCTCCATACTCTCTGATCCCCTTAGCCACAAGGGCCACATCTAACTCCCTCTTAAATATAGCCAATGAACTGGCCTCAACTACCCTCTGTGGCAGAGAGTTCCAGAGACCCACCACTCTCTGTGTGATAAAAGTTCTTCTCATCTCGGTCCTAAAGGAATTCCCCTTTATCCTCAAGCTGTGACCCCTTGTCCTGGACCTCCCCAACATCAGGAACAATCTTCCTGCATCTAGCCTGTCCAACCCCTTAAGAATTTTGTAAGTTTCTATAAGATCGCCTTTCAATCTCCTAAATTCTAGAGAGTATAAACTGAGTCTATGCAGTCTTTGTTCATAAGACAGTCCTGACATCCCAGAAATTAGTCTGGTGAACCTTCTCTGCACTCCCTCTATGGCAATAATGTCCTTCCTCAGATTTGGAGACCAGAACTGTACGCAATACTCCAGGTGTGGTCTCACCAAGACCCTATACAACTGAAGTAGAACCTCCCTGCTCCTGTACTCAAATCCTTTTGCTATGAAAGCTAACATACCATTTGCTTTCTTCACTGCCTGCTGCACCTGCATCTCCTTAGATGCTGCTGCACCCGCTGAGTTTCTCCAGCTTTTTGTGAAACCATGCCTACTTTCAATGACTGGTGTAACATGACACCCAGGTCGCGCTGTATCTCCCCTTTTCCTAATCGGCCTCCATTTAGATAATAGTCTGTTTTCCTGTTTTTGCCACCAAAGTGGATAACCTCACATTTATCCACATTATACTGCATCTGGGGATCTGTATCATGGCTGATCATCCCCAATCAGTACCCCTTTCCTGCCTTCTAAATAGACAATATTCACTACACGGTTACACAAAAGGCTGGAGAAATTCAGCGGGTGCAGCAGCATCTAAGGAGCAAAGGAGATAGGCGACGTTTCGGGTCGAAACCCTTCTTCAGACTATTCACTATTGACTAGACTAGAATATTCACTGGACAATAGGTGCAGGAGAGGCCATTCGGCCCTTCGAGCCAGCACCGCCATTCAATGTGATCACGGCTGATCATCCCCAATCAGTACCCCGTTCCTGCCTTCTCCCCATATCCCCTGACTCCGCTATCTTTAACAGCCCTATCGAGCTCTTTCTTGAAAGCATCCAGAGAACCGGCCTCCACCGCCCTCTGAGGCAGAGAATTCCACAGACTCACAACTCTCTGTGTGAAAAAGTGTGTCCTCATCTCCGTTCTAAATGACTTACTCCTTATTCTTAAAACTGTGTGTATGACCCCTGGTTCTGGACCCCCCCCAACATCGGGGACATGTTTCCTGCCTCTGGCGCATCCAATCCCTTAATAATCTTAGATGTTTCAATGAGATCCCCTCTCATCCTTCTAAACTCCAGAGTGTACAAGCCCAGCCGCTCCATTTAAGAGGCTTTTAGATCGGCACATGGATCTGCGGGGAATAGAAACAAAGAAAAGTAGGTGCAGGAGTAGAGGCCATTCGGCCCTTCGAGCCTGCACCGCCATTCAATGTGATCATGGTTGATCATCCAACTCAGTATCCCGTACCTGCCTTCTCTCCATACCCCCTGATCCCTTTAGCCACAAGGGCCACATCTAACGCCCTCTTAAATATAGCCAATGAACTGGCCTCAACTACCTTCTGTGGCAGAGAATTCCAGAGACTCACCACTCTCTGTGTAAAGAATGTTTTCCTCATCTCGGTCCTAAAGGAATTCCCCCTTATCCTTAGACTGTGACCCCTTGTTCTGGACTTTCCCAACATCGGGAACAATCTTCCAGCATCTAGCTTGTCCAACCCCTTAAGAATTTTGTACGCAAATGTTGTATGCAAATGTTGGGTGAGTCCAGAACCAGGGGCCACAGTCTTAGAATAAATGGGAGGTTATTTAAATCCGAGGTGAGAAAAAACTTTTTCACCCAGAGAGTTGTGAATTTGTGGAATTCCCTGCCACAGAGGGCAGTGGAGGCCAAGTCACTGGATGGATTTAAGAGAGAGTTGGATAGAGCTCTAGGAGCTAGTGGAGTCAAGGAATATGGGGTGAAGGCAGGCATGGGTTATTGATTGTACACTCTGGAGTTTAGAAGGATGAGAGGGGATCTCATTGAAACATATAAAATTATAAAAGGACTGGACAAGCTAGATGCAGGAAAAATGTTCCCAATGTTGGGCGAGTCCAGAACCAGGGGCCACACAGTCTTAGAATAAAGGGGAGGTCATTTAAGACTGAGGTGAGGAAAACTTTTTTTCGCCAGAGAGTTGTGAATCTGTGGCAATTTGGGACTGAGATGAGGAGAAATGTTTTCACCCAGAGAGTTGTGAATTTGTGGAATTCCCTGCCACAGAAGGCAGTGGAGGCGAAATCACTGGATGGATTTAAGAGAGAGTTAGATAGAGCTCTCAGGGCAAGTGGAGTCAAGGGATGTGGGGAGAAGGCAGGCACAGGTTATTGATAGGGGACGATCAGCCATGATCACAATGAATGGCGGTGCTGGCACGAAGGGTCGAATGGCCTCCTCCTGCACCTATTTTCTATGTTTCTATGTTAAGAAGAAAGATATTTCTATAAATCTAAAACAATTTCTATAAGTCTAATGTTTACATTCCTACTAAGACAATACATTTCACTACAATGTTGCACTTTTTACAATCAAAGTCACTGTCTGAGCGGTTCTATTCGATAATACTTCCTCATTATTACCTTATGCCTAATTTTCCTCGTAACAGGCTCGCTGGAACATTTTCACAGCACAATTAAGTCAACTAGTCAAATTAATGTCAGATTAAGATGAGGACCGCAGGTCTCGTGCAAGTGAACCAGATGCGTTTTTAATGAAGGGCGCGTCGTTTCGCAGTCATGATAACTGATTTTAGCTTTTATTCCAGATTTTAACTAAATGACAGATAGCACACGGCTGACTGACCTCGTGCCTCATGGCTCCAGCATCCCTGGTTCATAGAAAATATAACACTGCAAGCAAGCAACCCATAATGTCCGTGCCGAACACGATACCAAGTTCAGCATCCCCCTCCCCATCAGAACTGCCCCCTCCATCGACTCCTTTAAGTCGAGACTACAAACGTACCTGTTCTCCCAAGCCTTTCCTGACGTCCTCTGAGCCAGGGCTATATGTATATATGTACGTAGCCTGCTTGTGTATACTACTCTTATAACAAATGTAAAGCACTTTGGTCAACGAGAGCTGTTTTTTAAATGTGCTATATAAATAAATGTGAGTTGACCTGAGCTGATCCCCACTGCCTTGCTCGTGATCCGTTTCCCTCCATTTGGTCTCCAAATCTGAGGAAAGACATTCTTGCCATAGAGGGGGTACAGAGAAGGTTCACCAGACTGATTCCTGGGATGGCAGGACTTCCATATGAAGAAAGACTGGATAGACTCGGCTTGTACTCGCTAGAATTTAGAAGATTGAGGGGGGATCTTATAGAAACTTACAAAATTCTTAAGGGGTTGGACAGGCTAGATGCAGGAAGATTGTTCCCGACGTTGGGGAAGTCCAGAACAAGGGGTCACACAGTTTAAGGATAAGGGGGAAATCTTTTAGGACCGAGATGAGAAAAACATTTTTCACACAGAGAGTAGTGAATCTGTGGAATTCTCTGCCACAGAGGGTAGTTGAGGCCAGTTATTGGCTATATTTAAGAGGGAGTTAGATGTGGCCCTTGTGGTTAAAGGGATCAGGGGGTATGGAGAGAAGGCAGGTACGGGATACTGAGTTGGATGATCATGGCTGATCATTTCCAAACAGTGCCCCGTTCCTGCCTTCTTCACAGAACCCTTGACACCCTTACTCATCAAGAATCTGTCCAACTCCATTTGACAAATACCCAATGTCTCAGCAATAAATCCCACAGATTCACATCAGAGGGTACAGAAATTCCTCCTCATCTCCTTTCCACAGGAACGTCCTTTTATTCTGAGGCTGTGCCCTCCGGTTCCGGACTCCTCCCACTAGTGGAAACATCCTCTCCACATCCACTCTATCTGGGCCTTCCACTATTCGGTGAACTTCAATGAGCCCCCCCCCCCCCCCTCCTCAGCCTAGAGAATAAGGGGTCGGCCATTTAGTACGGAGACGAGGAAACACTTTTTCACACAGAGAGTGGCGAGTCTGTGGGATTCTCTGCCTCAGTGGACGGTGGAGGCGGGTTCTCAGGATACTTTCAAGAGAGAGCTAGATAGGGCTCTTAAAGGGCCTGTCCCACTTTCACGATCTACTTCATGACCTTTTTTTACTCATGGACATTTTTCATCATGCTAGAAAAACGCCCCGACCTACTTGATGCCACGAGTACCTACGACTAGCATCACGGCCTGCCTACAACCTGGTGATGGATCATGCTGCGAGTATGAGTCAAGGGCAACGGCCGTGAATTAGGTCGTGAAAGTGGGACCGGCCCTTTAAGATAGCGGAGCCAGGGGATATGGGGAGAAGGCAGGAACGGGGTACTGATTGGGGATGATCGGCCGTGATCACATTGAATGGCGGTGCCGACTCAAGGGGCCGAATGGCCTACTCCCGCACCTATTATCTATTGTCATCCCCAATCAGTACCCCGTTCCTGCCTTCTCCCCATATAGAAACATAGAAATTAGGTGCAGGAGTAGGCCATTCGGCCCTTCGAGCCTGCACCGCCATTCAATATGATCATGGCTGATCATCCAACTCAGTATCCCGTATCTGCTTTCTCTCCATACCCTCTGATCCCCTTAGCCACAAGGGCCACATCTAACTCCCTCTTAAATATAGCCAATGAACTGGCTTCAACTACCAGAGAGGTAGAGAGTTCCAGAGACCCACCACTCTCTGTGTGAAAAAAGTCCTTCTCATCTCGGTCCTAAATGATTTCCCCCTTATCCTTAAGCTGTGACCCCTTGTCCTGGACCTCCCCAACATCGGGAACAATCTTCCTGCATCTAGCCTGTCCAACCCCTTAAGAATTTTGGAGAAACTCAGCGGGTGCAGCAGCATCTAAGGAGCGAAGGAGATGGGCGACGTTTCGGGTCGAGACCCTTCTTCAGACCCGAAACGTCGCCTATCTCCTTCGCTCCTTAGATGCTGCTGCACCCGCTGAGTTTCTCCAGCTTTTTGTGTAACCCTCGATTCTCCAGCATCTGCAATTCCTTCTTTAACCCTTAAGAATTTTGTAAGTTTCTATAAGATCCCCTCTCAATCTCCTAAATTCTAGAGAGTATAAACCGAGTCTATCCAATCTTTCTTCATAAGACAGTCCTGACATCCCCTGACTCCGCTATTTTTAAGAGCCCTATCTAGCTCTCTCTTGAAAGTATCCAGCGAACCGGCCTCCTGCACCTATTGTCTATCCTTCTGAACTCCAACGAGTACAGGCCCCAGTGCCGTCAAACGCTCATCATAGGTTGACCCACTCAGTTCTGGGATCGTTCTGGCCAACCTCCTCTAGACATCCTTTGTCAAAACTCCGCTTGGCCTTTGCAGCCGAGTGTTTCAAGCCCGTTACACTCCAGCACCGAGTGTCAGGAACACTCCTGTTGCTCCAGTTCCTTCCATTTCACGGAGGCGACAGGGACATTTCGGAGCTGTCGAAGGTTGGGCTCATTGTGCGACAGCCACGCCCTCTGTCAGCCTGCCTCGCAGCGAGAGGCCCACGACGATAAACGGACTAGAGAGACGCAAATAACCGAGGAACGTAACAGGTGCAGCAAAGATCTTTAATGCCCCCCCCCCCCGTCCCCCCCCCCCCCGTCCCACTTAGGAAACCTGAACGGAAACCTCTGGAGACTTTGCGCCCCACCCCAGGTTTCCGTGCGGTTCCCGGAGGTTTTCGTCCTCCGGCAACCACCTTTTGGGCGAGTCCAGAACCAGGGGCCACACAGTCTTAGAATAAAGGGGAGGCCATTTAAGACTGAGGTGAGAAAAAAACGTTTTCACCCAGAGAGTTGTGAATTTGTGGAATTCCCTGCCACAGAGGGCAGTGGAGGCCAAGTCACTGGATGGATTTAAGAGAGAGTTAGATAGAGCTCTAGGGGATAGTGGAATCAAGGGATCAGTGGAGAAGGCAGGCACGGGTTATTGATTGGGTACGATCAGCCATGATCACAATGAATGGCGGTGCTGGCTCGAAGGGCTGAATGGCCTCCTCCTGCACCTATTTTCTATGTTTCTATGTTTCAACTAGCATCGCAACCGGCTTCGACTAAAAAATTTGCCGATTTTTAAAACGGAAACCACTTTCGACCATTAGGGAGACTGACAAAGACCTCCGGGAACCGCACGGAAACCTTGGGTGGGGCGCAAAGTCTCCAAAGGTTTCCGTTCAGGTTTCCTAAGTGGGACAGGGGCATAAGAAGGAACTGCAGATGCTGGAAAATGGAAGGTAGACAAAAATGCTGGAGAAACGCAGCGGGTGAGGCAGCATCTATGGAGCGAAGGAAGTAGGCAGCGTTTTGGTTCGAGACCAAAATCGGTCTGGTTGGGTCGAGATCTTCAGACCAAAGATCCTATAGTGGAGCAAGAAAGACCACTCCTTCTAAATGCAATGGGCTGACGTGTAGTACGTAACGGGCCTTCTATTCATCCATTTCCGTAACCCGACCCGACCCGCAGTGTAATCAGCGTTGCGGGGGAACAGTTTGCGTTAATAAATTATAATTTTGAAAATGAGGAGACGATTTTTCCCAAATAACTTTGATTTTTACGAGGACGTTTCCGTAACCGGCTTCCGTCTCCGCACTAGTATCCTACGGGATCTTTGGTGCGGAGACGGAAGCCGGTTACGGAAATGGGGCCGAAAATTACCCACGAATCTGCCCATGACCGGACTACGTCTTTTTCGTCGGGTGGACTATCTTGCTCGCTAATAGGATCTTTGCGGGAAGAAGAAAGGAAGAGGCGGACACAGTGGGCTGTGGGGAGAGCTGGGAAGGGGAGGGGAAGGAAGGAGAAAGCAGGGACTACCTGAAATTGGAGAAGCCGCTGGGGTGTAAACTGCCCGAGCGGAATATGAGGTGCTGCTCCTCCAATTTACGGTGGGCCTCACTCTAGCCATGGAGGAGGCCCAGGACAGAAAGGTCGGATTGGTAGCTCGTCCCTTCCCACCCAAACCACCCCCTCCCCGGGCACCTCCCATTGCAACCGCGAGCAATGCCACACTTGTCCCTTTACCTCCCCCCCTCGACTCCATCCAAGGACCCAAGCAGTCTTCCCAGGTGCGGCAGAGGTTCACCTGCACCTCCTCCAACCTCATCTACTGCATCCGCTGCTCTACATCGGTGAGACCAAGCGCAGGCCCGGCGATCGCTTCGCCCAACACCTCCGCTCGGTCCGCGATAACCGACCCGGTCTCCCGGCGGCCCAGCACTTCAACTCCCCCTCCCATTCCCAATCCCAACTTTCTGAGTTTCTCCAGCAATTTTTTCTACCTTCGATTTTCCAGCATCCTTCTTGAACATCCGACCTTTCTGTCCTGGGCCTCCTCCACGGCCAGAGTGAGCACCACCGGAAATTGGAGGAGCAGCACCTCATATTTCGCTTGGGCAGTTTACACCCCAGCGGTATGAACATTGACTTCTCCAATTTCAGGTAGTCCCTGCTGTCTCCTCCCCTTCCCAGCTCTCCCGCAGTCCTCCTCTTCCTTTTTTCTTACCGCTCCCCCCCCCCCCCACATCAGTCTGATGAATCGTTGCCAATTTCCTTCGCTCCATAGATGCTGCCTAGCCCGCTGAGTCTCTCCAGCACTTTTGTCTACTTTGTCTTTCTGCTGACAGGATAGCGCGCAACAAAAGCTTGCCACTGTCCCTCGGTACACGTGACAATAAACTCAACCGAGTAATCCACAGAAGGTTGGGTGGGCTCAGAATCTGATTCTTTCATTCAAATGCACAGACGTAAACAAGACACAGGGCAACAATGGCACAGCAGATGGACACGAAAAGCTGGAGCAACTCAGCGGGTCAGGCAGCATCCCTGGAGAGAAGGAATGGGCGAGGTTTCACAGAGTGCTGGAGTAACTCAGCGGGACAGGCAGCAGTTATGGAGAGAAGGAGTGGGCGAGGTTTCACAGAGTGCTGGAGTATCCCAGCGGGTCAGGCAGCATCCCTGGAGAGAAGGAATGGGCGACGTTTGACAGAGTGCAAGAGTAACTCAGCGGGACAGGCAGCATCTGTGGAGAACATGGATAGGTGACGTTTCACAGAGAGCTGGAGTAACTCAGCGGGTCAGGCAGCATCTCTGGAGAGAAGGAATGGGTGACGTTTCGGGTCGAGACACTTGCAAGTTCTCCCCTCGGCTAAAAGCCCAAGTTTGCCCTGATTCGAACTCGGGAGATTTACGGTAATGGCCGCTCGTCGGTACTCGGGGCTCTCGTGAACATTTTCCATCGCGTTGAAAAATCTTCTCCAGTCTTGCCGTGCTTACCTGCCGTTAGCGAGTCTTCCCGAGTACCTGCCATTAGCGCTGAGAGATGCCCCGAGCTCCGACGTACCCGCTACGTTCATTCTCCGTGCTTACCACGAGTTTGATTTTTTTTTTTTAAACTCGGGAGAGCTCTTGGAATGAACTCGTGCCGTGGGACAGGGCTTGAAGGCTGTTTTTTTTTACGATGGCTCATGAGTAGGAAGAGACGCCAGAACAAGTTAGGCACATTGGCTCCATGCCCTGTTGCTTGCTGGTGAGACAAATCGCTTTGCGGTGCAGTCATTGGGCTGTTTTAAATTTTCAAACACAAACTTCCTGCTGGCTCCGACGTTGTCTACCGCCGCCCGTGGTGCTGTGGTGCAAGGGTGGAGATCCGCATCGCATATCCACAGGGCAAGGGTCAACTCAGACACACCCTTCTCTGCAAATGCTCGCACACTCGCACAGTTCAGTCAGGAATCTTGGCCCTGCTTCCCCCACCACTTTTTCTAGTTCAGTTTAGAGATACAGCGCGGAAAACAGGCCCTTCGGCCCACCGGGTCCGCGCCGACCAGCGATCCCCGCACACTAACACTATCCTGCACACACTAGGGACAATTTTACATTTACCTACAAACCCGCACGTCTTTGGAGCGTGGGAGGAAACTGAAGTACTCGGGAGAAAGTCCACGCAGGTCACGGGGAGAGAATGTGCAAACTCCGTGCAGACAGCATCCGTGGTCGGGATCGAAAGCGGGTTTCTGGCACGGTAACTCTACCGCTGCACCACCGTGAAGGACTCGGATGTTAAAGGTTGCACGAGTCAGAGGTCTTTAAAATGCTGAAAGGGATAGACAGAGTTGATGTGGATAAGCTTTTCCCCATTGAGGGTCGGGAAGATTCAAACAAGAGGGCATGACATGAAAATTAAGGGACAGACGTTTAGGGGTAACATGAGGGGGAACTTCTTTACTCAGAGAGTGGTGGCTGTGTGGAATGATCTTCCAGCAGAAGTGGTGGAGGCAGGATCGATTTTAACATTTAAAAGTAAAGTGGATGGGTATATGGACGGGAAGGGAATGGAGGGGTACTGATTGGGGATGATCAGCAATGTTCATCCAAACAATGTTCATCCAATGTTCATTCAACAAAATAGAGAGAGTACAGAGGAGATTTACTAGAATGTTGC
This sequence comes from Raja brachyura, assembly GCA_963514005.1. The sequence goes on from CAUPSL010000517.1 coordinate 97,728, forward strand.
CTGGGTTCCAGCAACTAAGTTACAGAGAAAGGTTGAACAAGTTAGGTCTTTATTCTTTGGAGCGCAGAAGGTTAAGGGGGACTTGATTGAGGTCTTTAAAATGATGAAAGGGATAGACAGAGTTGACGTGGATAAAGTTTTCCCATTGAGGGTAGGGAAGATTCAAACAAGAGGGCATGACATGAGAATTAAGGGACAGACATTTAGGGGTAACATGAGGGGGAACTTCTTTACTCAGAGAGTGGTGGCTGTGTGGAATGAGCTTCCAGCAGAAGTGGTGGAGGCGGGATCAATTTTAACATTTAAAAGTAAATTGGATAGGTATATGGACGGGAAGGGAATGGAGGGGTATGGTCTGAGTGCAGGTACATGGGACTAGGGGAAAATAAATGATCGGTACGGACTGGAAGGGCCGAGAGGGCCTGTTTCCGTGCTGTAATTGTTACATGGTTATATATGGTTACCGATCATAGAAAGGGAGAAAATAGGTGCAGGAGTAAAGGCCATTCGGCCCTTCGAACCTGCACCGCCATTCAATATGATCATGGTTGATCATCCAACTCAGTATCTTGTACCTGCCTTCTCTCCCTTTAGCCACATGGGCCACATTAAACTCTTAAATATAGCCAGAGATCGAGAGGAGGCAATTCACCCTGGCTCGGTGAGACCAAGCGCAGGCTCTGCGATCACTTCGTCCAACGCCTCCGCTCAGTTTGCAATAGCCAACCCGGTGGCTCAGCACTTCAACTCCCCCTCCCATTCCCAATCCCAATCCGACCTTTCTATCGTGGGCCTCCTCCATGGCCAGAGTGACTCCCACCATAAATTGGAGGTGCAGCGCCTCATATTTCGTTTGGGCAGTTTACACCCCAGCGGTACGAACAATGACTTCTCCAATTTCAGGTATTCCCTGCTTTCTCCTCCCCGTCCCAGCTCTCCCTCAGCCCACCGTCTCCACCTCTTCCTTTCTCCTTCCCGCCCCCCCCTCCACCCTCACATCAGTCTGAAGAAGGGTCTCGACCCGAAACGTCGCCTATCTCCTTCGCTCCATAGATGCTGCCTCACCCGCTGAGTTTCTCCAGCGTTTTTGTCACCCTGTCTCCATAACAGTTCACAAAAGGCTGGAGAAACTCAGCGGGTGCAGCAGCATCTAAGGAGTGAAGGAGATAGGCGACGTTTCGGGTCGAGTCCCTTCTTCAGACGTCTCGACCAGAAACGTCGCCTATCTCCTTCGCTCTTTAGATGCTGCTGCACCCGCTGAGTTTCTCCAGCCTTTTGTGTACCCTCGATTCTCCAGCATCTGCAGTTCCTTCTTTAACAGACTCCATAAACAGTTCAGTTGAGTTTAGTGTCACGCATACAGAGGTACAGTGAAAGCTTTTGCTGCGTGCTAACCAGTCAGCAGGAAGACAAAACAAGATTACATTCAAGCCATTCACAGTGCACAGATCCATGATTAGGGAATAACGTTTAGCGCAAGGTAAAGCAAGTAGCGTCCGATCAAAGAGAGTCTGAAGGTTCCCAAAGAAGTCATTAGTAGTTCAGGACGTCTCTCTGGTTGCAGTAGGATGGTCAGTGAAAAGGTAGTCCCTCATTCACCGGAGAGTTTTTGGAGTCGTCCTTAGTCTTTAGTTCAGAGATACAGCGCGGAAACAGGCCCTTCGGCCCATAGGTCCGTGCCGACCAGCGATCCCCGCACACTAACACTATCCAGCACACACTAGGGACAATTTTTACATTTACCCAGCCAATTAACCTACAAACCTGTACGTCTTTGTGAGAAGGCTGAATGATGTTAATAATAAGAAATATATTAAATGGATTCCTGGGCTAAGATTCTGGTCTCCAAATCTGAGGAAGGACATTATTGCCATAGAGGGAGTGCAGAGAAGGTTCACCAGACTGATTCCTGGGTTGTCAGGACTGTCTTATGAACAAAGACTGCATAGACTCGGTTTATACTCTCTAGAATTTAGGAGATTGAGAGGGGATCTTATAGAAACTTACAAAATTCTTAAGGGGTTGGGACGGGCTAGATGCAGGAAGATTGTTCCCGATGTTGCCATTATTACACAAAGGTTTGCTGGGTCTTCATTGTCACATTCTTGCCATAGAGGGAGTACAGAGAAGGTTCACCAGACTGATTCCTGGGATGGCAGGACTGTCTTATGAAGAAACACTGGATAGACTCGGCTTGTACTCGCTGGAATTTAGGAGATTGAGGGGGGATCTTATAGAGACTTACAAAATTCTTAAGGGGTTGGACAGGCTAGATGCAGGAAGATTGTTTCCGATGTTGGGGAGGTCCAGGACAAGGGGTCACAGTTTAAGGATAAGGGGGAAATACTTTAGGACCGAGATGAGAAGGACTTTTTTCACACAGAGAGCGGTGGGTCTCTGGAACTCTCTGCCACAGAGGGTAGTTGAGGCCAGTTCATTGGCTATATTTAAGAGGGAGTTAGATGTGGCCCTTGTGGCTAAAGGGGATCAGAGGGTATGGGGAGAAGGCAGGTACAGGATACTGAGTTGGATGATCAGCCATGATCATACTGAATGGCGGTGCAGGCTCGAAGGGCCGAATGGCCTCTACTCCTGCACCTAATTTCTATGTATCTATGATTACACTTATATTTAGCCTCAAAGCAGGCTTTCCCCAGTACAGTAAGACGAGCCCAGACTTCCCCAGGTTGCTGTGTATCGAGATAATGGCTGATGACTGATAGATCTTATAGTAACTTACAAAATTCTTAAGGGGTTGGGACAGGCTAGATGCAGGAAGATTGTTCCCGATGTTGCCATTATTACACAAAGGTTTGCTGGGTCTTCATTGTCACATTCTTGCTATAGAGGGGGTACAGAGAAGGTTCACCAGACTGATTCCTGGGATGGCAGGACTACCATATGAAGAAAGACTGGATAGACTCGGCTTGTACTCGCTGGAATTTAGAAGATTGAGGGAGGATCTTATAGAGACTTACAAAATTCTTAAGGGGTTGGACAGGCTAGATGCAGGAATATTGTTCCCGATGTAGACGCTGCTGCACCCGCTGAGTTTCTCCAGCTTTTTGTGTAACCTTCTATTTTCTATGTTGCTGTATATTGAGATAATGACTGATGACTTTGAAATGCGCCTACCATTTGACGAGAAAGGAAGCCCAGAATAATCCCAGTAAGGGACATTGAGACAATGTCCGATTCCTTGGATATGCAAGTACCTTGTACCAATGTCCGATGTCTTTGATATGCAAGTCCTTATGCCACATGACAAGATGCCTTTGATGCAACTGATGATCGACGAGACAAATCAGACACATCCTGTAGTAGCGTGCATTCTCTGTACCTCTGACTGTAATGTCTTTGGAATGTGCTTAGGTGACAAAAGAACAGCATATAACAAAGATCCTATAGCGTCCTAGCAGGCAAATCAGACCAATTCTTAAAGATCTAGTCTCCCTCTATCGATTTATTAACATAGAAACATAGAAATTAGGTGCAGGAGTAGGCCATTCGGCCCTTCAAGCCTGCACCGCCATTCAATATGATCATGGCTGATCATCCAACTCAGTATCCCGTACCTGCCTTCTCTCCATACCCTCTGATCCCTTTAGCCACAAGGGCCACATCTAACTCCCTCTTAAATATAGCCAATGAACTGGCCTCAACTACCCTCTGTGGCAGTGAATTCCACAGATTCACCACTCTCTGTGTGAAAAAAGTCCTTCTCATCTCGGTTCTAAAGGATTTCCCCCTTATCCTTACGCTGTGACCCCTTGTCCTGGACCTCCCCAACATCGGGAACAATCTTCCTGCATCTAGCCTGTCCAACCCCTTAAGAATTTTGTAAGTTTCTATAAGATCCCCTCTCAATCTCCTAAATTCTAGAGCGTATAAACCGAGTCTATGCCGTCTTTGTTCATAAGACAGTCCTGACACCCCAGGAATCAGTCTGGTGAACCTTCTCTGCACTCCCTCTATGGCAATAATGTTCTTCCTCAGATTTGGAGACCAGAACTGTACGCAAGTTATTACAAGCATATGGTGCAACATAACCCTGAAAATAAACGGTTTCAGAACCGGGTGAGGGGTGCGCAAAGATACAAAGTAGGTACATACATCCCTTCCCTTTTATTATCTTTTTTTAATTTTATTTTTTATCTCTCTCCTCTCTCCCCCTCTCTTTTTCTCGTACTTTTCACGAACTATCACTTTCACCACCTTACCCAACTCTTTTTCTCTCTTTTCGCTTATATTACTTTTTTATTATTCAATTCAAAAACAGAAGCTGCTGATGAAATGTACTATATTCCTCTATTTTTTTGGGGGTTTATTTTTGTTAGAAGTAGGTACAATAGTGAAGGTACTTGAGTACCTAATACATACACACATATTTCCATTCTTGTACAACGTCATACTTTTGATTTAATAAATAAAATCACCAGACTGATTCCTGGGATGTCAGGACTTTCATATGAGGAAAGACTGGATAGACTCGGCTTGTACTCGCTGGAATTTAGAAGATTGAGGGGGGATCTTATAGAAACTTACAAAATTCTTAAGGGGTTGGACAAGCTAGATGCAGGAAGATTGTTCCCGATGTTGGGGGAGTCCAGAACAAGGGGTCACAGTCTAAGGATAAGGGGGAATTCCTTTAGGACCGAGATGAGGAAAACATTCTTTACACAGAGAGTGGTGAGTCTCTGGAATTCTCTGCCACAGAAGGTAGTTGAGGCCAGTTCGTTGGCTATATTTAAGAGGGAGTTAGATGTGGCACTTGTGGCTAAAGGGATCAGGGGGTATGGAGAGAAGGCAGGTACGGGATACTGAGTTGGATGATCAGCCATGATCATATTGAATGGCGGTGCAGGCTCGAAGGGCCGAATGGCCTCCTCCTGCACCTATTTTTCTATGTTTCTAAAAGACCACTGGAAGAAAAAAGAAATCTAGAGTGTGGGAATAGATAGACAAGCGAGTAGGAACAGATAGCAAAAGAAATAAAGGGCATAGAAGAGAAGCTGAAAAGATTGAAATAGAAGGAGAAAGTAACGAAAAGAGAGATTAGGAGAGATCTACCTATTTCGTATTTTTTACTATATTATTCTTAATGTACCCTATTGTATATGACTTCTAAATATAAAAAAATATATATATATTTTTTAAATCCTATAGACCACTCGACAAAAAATATGTAGCACGGTCTACACCCCGCAGCGGTGTGAACATTGACTTCTCCAATTTCAGGTAGTCCCTGCTTTCTCCTTCCTTCCCCTCCCCTTCCCAGCTCTCCCACAGCCCACTGTCTCCGCCTCTTCCTTTCTTCTTCCCCCCCTCCCCCGACCCCTCACCCCACATCCAAAGATCCTATAGCGGAGGAAGATAGTCCACTCGATGCATAGGACGTAGTCTGGTCACGGGCAGATTCGTGGGTAATTCTCGGCCCCATTTGCGTAACCGGCTTCCGTCTCCGCACCAAAGATCCCACGGGATACCAGTGCGGAGACGGAAGCCGGTTACGGAAATGTAAAAATTAAATTACATAATTAATGTAAAAATTAAAAGCTATTTGGGGAAAATCTTCTCCTCATTTTCAGAATTATAATTTATTAACACAAACTGTCCCCCCGCAACGTTGATTACACTGCGAGTCGGGTCGGGTCGGGTTACTAAAATGGATGCAAAAAGGCCCAGATTCCGCTCCGTTGCGTGCTACACGTCAGCCCATTGCATTTAGCAGGAGTGGTTATTTGGGAAAAATCTTCTCCTCATTTTCAGACTTATAATTTATTAACACAAACTGTCCCCCCCCCCCCCCCCCCCCGCAAAGTGTTAAAGAAGGATTTTACAGTTGTGTGTGGGTGCAGGAGGTGACACCGAAGCAGTCGTTGATGTAACCGGGGTAGAGGTCAGGGGGTGGGGCCCTGGTACTGAAGAAGGGTCCCGGCCCGAAACGTCGCCTATCTCCTTCGCTCCTTAGATGCTGCTGCACCCGCTGAGTTTCTCCAGCTTTTTGTGTAACCCTCCCTGTTCCCCCGCAACATTGATTACACTGCGAGTCGGGCTGGGTCGGGTCCGGTTACGGAAACAGATGGAGAAAAAGGCCCGCGTTCCGTTGCGTACTACACGTCAGCCCATAGCATTTAGCAGGAGTGGTCTATCTTGCCCACATCGGTCTGAAGAAGAGTCAACACAAACCGTTCCCCCGCAACATTGATTACACCGCGAGTCGGGTTACGGAAATGGATGAAAAAAAAAGGCCAATATAATATAATATTATTATTAATTTGCCATAACACATTGATTAAAAATCTTGAGACAGTTGTCCAGCAAGCAGTAGAGTTTGGGTCAGTAAAGACGTGGTATATAGGAACGAGACCTGGAGCGCGATCTATATCCTCTACTGTGGTAAGGATATAATATTATTATATTATATCCATCGATGCCAACTCACCCGCTGAGTTTCTCCAGCATATTTTTTTGTTAAGTTTTTTTTATTAATTAAAAGCAAATACATAATTAAAAAAAAATATTGTTGACACAATAAAAATCATTTTCTTCTTTGTAGCTATATATAAATAATCAGTATTATTTAAGTTAATCCTTGCTTAATAATTGTGCTTCTATATTATTTTTTTTCCATTTTTTATAAAGATAGAAAATAGTGGAGAAAGGTTAAACAAAAAAAAAATATATATATATATAGAAACATAGAAATTAGGTGCAGGAGGAGGCCATTCGGCCCTTCGAGCCTGCACCGCCATTCAATATGATCACGGCTGATCATCCAACTCAGTATCCCGTACCTGCCTTCTCTCCATACCCCCTGATCCCTTTAGCCACAAGGGCCACATCTAACTCCCTCTTAAATATAGCCAATGAACTGGCCTCAACTACCTTCTGTGGCAGAGAGTTCCAGAGACCCACCACTCTCTGTGTGAAAAAAGTCCTTCGCATCTCGGTCCTAAAGGATTTCCCCCTTATCCTTAAGCTGTGACCCCTTGTCCTGGACCTCCCCAACATCGGGAACAATCTTCCTGCATCTAGCCTGTCCAACCCCTTAAGAATTTTGTAAGTTTCTATAAGAACCCCCCTCAATCTCCTATAAGATCGCCTCCCAATCTCCTAAATTCTAGAGAGCATAAACCGAGTCTATGCAGTCTTTGTTCATAAGACAGTCCTGACATCCCAGGAATCAGTCTGGTGAACCTTCTCTGCACTCCCTCGATGGCAATAATGTCCTTCCTCAGATTTGGAGACCAGAACTGTACGCAATATTCCAGGTGTGGTCTCACCAAGACCCTGTACAACTGAAGTAGAACCTCCCTGCTCCTATACTCAAATCCTTTTGCTATGAAAGCTAACATACCATTCGTTTTCTTCACTGCCTGCACACTATATATATATATATGTATATATATTTTTTTTAAATATAAAAAGTTAGGAAAGAATGGAATGTTCTACAGATTTTACATGGTTGGAGATATATCCGCGTTTTATGAAATGTACTACTTCATCTATTCCTCGATTCTGGTTTCAGTCGGGTTCTCGTGGCGAACCAGTTTACCCCTTCAAATATTCAATAAATGGGAACCATATTTTTTTTAAATAGTTCTTGTCAGTCCATTAAGACAAATCTTATTCTTTCCAAATATAGGGTCTCCGACATTTCTGTGGTCCACATTTTAATTGTGGGGGTGATAGAGCCTTTCCAAAATTTTAATATTAATTTTTTTCCCAAATTATTAAACTATAATCTGGAGTTTCGCCAGCATTTTTGTCTACCTTCTGCAGTTCTTTGTGTCCCTCTCGATTTTTTGTTTGTGCCCTCGCCATTTAGGAGAATTTTTAAATTAAAATGAAACTCAGTGAAATTTAATTATTGATCTGTGTCGAGCCCTTTCTTGCTTTTGGTGCATTGTGCCGGCAGAAGATTCCTTCAGCTCTTCTGCAATATCAGATACAGAGTGGCTAATTGGCACACAGAAAGCTCCACATGTTCACCAGCTAATCAGTTTTTAGAAATGAAGGCCAAGGTCTGACCTTGGATACTGGAGAGAGAGAGAGACAGAAATGCTGGAGAAACTCAGCGGGTGAGGCAGCGTCTATGGAGCGAAGGAATAGGTGATGATTCGGGTCGAGACCCTTCTTCAGACTGATGTAGGGGTGGGGAAGAAAAAAGGAAGAGGCGGAGACCGTGGACTGTGGGAAAGACAATAGGCAATAGGTGCAGGAGTGGGCCATTCGGCCCTTCGAGCCAGCACCGCCATTCACTGTGATCACGGCTGATGATCCCCAATCAGTACCCCACTCCTGCCTTCTCCCCATATCCCTATGACTCCGCTATTGTTAAGAGGCCTATCTAGCTCTCTCTTGAACGCATCCCAAGAACCCGCCTCCACCGCCCTCTGAGGCAGAGAATTCCACAGACTCACCACTCTCTGTGAGAAGAAGTGTTTCCTCGTCTCCGTTCTAAATGGCTTACTCCTTATTCTTAAACTTTGGACCCTGGTTCTGGACTCCCCCAACATCGGGAACATGTTTCCTGCCTCTAGCGTGTCCAAACCCTTAACAATCTTATATGTTTCAATGAGATCCCCTCTCATCATTCTAAACTCCAGAATGTACAAGCCCAGCCGCTCCATTCTCTCAGCGTATGTCAGTCCCGCCATCCCGGGAATTAACCTGGTGAACCTACGCAGCACTCCCTCAATAGCAAGAATGTCCTTTCTCAAATTAGGGGACCAAAACTGCACACAATCCTCCAGGTGTGGTCTCACTAGGGCTCTGTACAACTGCAGAAGGAGGAGCTGGGAAGGGGAGGGGAAGGAAGGAGAAAGCAGGGACTACCTGAAATTGGAGGTCAACGTGGTGGATGTGAGGGTGGGGGGGGGGAGAGAAAGGAAGAGGCAGAGACAGTGGGCCGAGGGAGAGCTGGGAAGGGGAGGAGAAAACAGGGACTACCTGAAATTAGAGAAGTCAACGTTCATACCGCTGGGGTGTAAACTGCCCAAGCGGAATATGAGGTGCTGCTCCTCCAATTTACGGTGGTCCTCACTCTGGCCATGGAGGAGGCCCAGGACAGAAAGGTCGGATTGGGAATGGGAGGGGGAGTTGAAGTGCTGAGCCACCGGGAGATCGGGTTGGTTATTGCGGACCGAGCGGAGGTGTTGGGCGAAGCGATCGCCGAGCCTGCGCTTGGTCTCACCGATGTAGAGCAGCCGACAGCTGGAGCAGCGGATGCAGTAGATGAGGTTGGAGGAGGTGCAGGCGAACCTCTGCCGCACCTGGAAAGACTGCTTGGGTCCTTGGATGGAGTCGAGGGGGGAGGTAAAGCGACAAGTGTAGCATCTCCTGCGGTTGCAAGGGAAAGTACCGGGGGAGGGGAGGGGATGGTGCGGGTGGGAAGGGACAAATTGACCAGCGATACTGGAGAGAAAGCCCCCCCGGTCTTATTGGGAAAAACTGCCGTAGGATCTTTTTCCGATACCCTCAGGTGGCACAGCGGCAGAGTGAGTTGCTGCCTTACAGCGCTAGGGCTGAAATAAAACAATTCCTCCAGTTTGATGACCTCGAAAAGATCATCCACACATTTATCTCCTCCCGCCTAGATTACTGCAACTCCCTTTACACCGGCATCAGCCAATCTTCCCTGCCCCGCCTGTAACTGGCGCAAAACGCCACAGCGAGACTCCTGACGGGCACCCGAAAAAGGGAGCACATCACCCTGGCCTCTCTCCACTGGCTCCGTATTAATTTCCATATTTATACGTTCCGTATAAATTTCAAGACCCTCCTCCATGTCTACAAAGCCCTCAATGGGCTTGCCCCCACCTACATTAGAAGCCTTCTCACCCACCACATACCACATCCCCTCCAGTTCCCTCGGATCGGCCGACTTGGGGTTGCTGAACATCCCGCGGTCTAGGCACAAGCTCAGGGGCGCCCGACCGCGCCTTTGCGGTCGCAGCTCCTAGACTGAGGAACAGCATCCCCCTTCCCGTCAGAACGGCCCCCTCCATCGACTCCTTTAAGTCGAGACTAAAAACCTATCTGTACCCCCAAGCCTTTCCTGACGACCTCTGAGCGAGGGCTATATGTATATATGTATGTAGTTTGCTTGTGTATACTATTCTTATAGGAAATGTAAAGCATTTTGGCCAACGAGAGTTGTTTTTTAAATGTGCTATATAAATAAATGTGACTTGACTTGACTAGAGACCCAGATTCAATCCTGACCAAAGGCAGGCACGGAAATCGCTATCAAAACATGGGGGGGACACAATTTTTTTGCCGGCCACCCATGCGCACGCGAGACTTCGGCCGTGGGCCCTGCGGACGGTAACCTCGGGAGCTGACCTGGTTGGTGACCGACTCCGAGCTCCAGCAACAGCGGCTTCGTCCGCCCCGAATCGTGGGGCTTGAATCGGCCCGTTCGCGGGGCCTTTCATCGCCCGGCGGGGGCTTCAACATCGGGAGCCTCGATCGCCTCGACGCAGCGGTTTGATTTTAAGCCGCGCCGGGCGATGAAAGGCCCCGCAAACGGGCCGATTCAGCCCTTAGAAAGCATCTGATAAAGTCCGGATTACAAAACATGGGGGGACTGTCCCCCACCTCTCATCGCATGGCGGATTTGTCCCCCCCAGGATTTCCAGCCATGACTACAGGTGTCACCGCCATTTCACCTCTGCCTTTCCTTCCTCCCCGCGTCTGCCAGTCACCCTGGAACCACCTATCATTTGACAGACATGGTCCTGCCCCACCTCTCATTTCAAATCTTTCTTCCCCCTGCTACAATCTCTGAAGAAGGGTGCCAACACAAAATGTCCAAGCCCTCCACAGATGCTGCCCGACCTGCCGGGTTCCTCCTGTGTGTAGTATTTTAGCTTCTGCGATCGGTCTCTTGTGCCTCCTGTCCATTAATGTTTAGTTTAGAGATACAGCGAGGAACCGGGCCCCTTCAGCCCACGCCGACCTGCGATCCCCGCACACTAACTCTATCCTACACGCACTAGGGACAATTTATATTTAGACTAAGCCAATTAACCTACTACAAACCTGCACATGCGGGTGGAAACCGAAGATCTCGGAGAAAACTCACGTGGTCATGGGGAGAACGTGCAAACTCCGTACAGACAGCACCTGTAGTCCGGATCGAACCCGGGTCTCTGGCACTGTGCGGCACCATCTACCATTCCCCATGCTGCCCAAAAGCAGAGCTTTAGTCTAACTGATCGTGTTCGGCACAAACAACTGTCTTTGCACGCTAGTGTCGCCAACTGTAACGGTATTAGCCGGGGCATCCCGTACATTGGCCTCTAAATTGGTTTGTCCCATCCGGGACTGCCCTTGTCCCGTATTTGACTCCTACTGCTCGGGCCGAGGGGACTGTCGGGCCTGAGGGCCGCGTCCGGCCCCGCCTCACCCGTCCCGACGTAGTGCAGCCCATGGAGTGCAGCAGCGGCAGCGCCTCGCCCGTGGCCCCGTCGGTCGGCAGCCCGGCCAGCTTGTCCGACCTTCGGACACTCGCACTTTCGCTGACTGCCGACACCACCCCTCCTTCTCGTGGCCGATCATCGGCTCATGAGATGGACGTTGCGCGGCCCGGGCCAAAACCCCTCAGCTGGCCCGCCGGCTGGGCTTTGTGTGCAGTCCGGCACCCGGGCCAACTCATCGTTCACCCAGCCACGGCCCAGTCGGTCAACGGATAGTCGTCGGGAACTTGCCCCTTATTTTGACCTAATGAGCCTTATTTGGGAGCGAGAAAGTTGGCGACCCTAATGCATACTATTTTGCCAATGGAGTATTAACCGGTGCAGTGTGAAACTGTGTGCCGATCTTGATATGACTCATTCTTATCAAGCTAGATAAATAGTCAAACCTTTTGTCAACATTAGGTTGAGCAGGCTTGGACTCTGTTCCTTGGGGCACAGGAGGAATGTTATAGAGGTGTAGAATATCATGAGAATAGATCGGGTAGATGCACAGAGAAGGGGAACCGAAAACCAGAAAACATAGCTTAAAGTGAAGGGTGAAAAGAGAGTTAATTAGAGGGGCAACGTTTCCATGCAAAAAGGGGTGGGTTTATGCAGGGACAGAAATCCTGGGAGGGGGGGGGGGGGGGGGCCCGCACGCCCCCATGCTTTGAGAGGTGGGTGAGAATTTCCCTCCCCCCCACGTTTTGTAATCAGGACTTGATCACATGCTTTCTAAGGGCTGAATGGGCCCGTTCGCGGGGCCTTTCATCGCCCGGCGCGGCTTAAAAGCAAACCGCTGCATCGCGGCGATCGAGGCGCCCGATGTTGAAGACCCCACCGGGCGATGAAAGGCCCCGCAAACGGGCCGATTCAAGCCCCGCGATTCGGGGGGCGGAAGAAGCCGCTGTTGCTGGAGTTCGGAGTCGGTCACCAACCGGGTCAGCTCCTGATGTTGCCGTGCGCGCGCTAGCGCGCGGCCACCAAAAAATTGTGCGTCCCCCCCCCATCCCCCATGTTTTGATAGTGATCTCCGTGCATGGAAGGATCTGCCGGAGGAGGTAGTTGAGGCAGATATTATCGCAACGTTGAGACAGGTACACGGATAGGACAGGTTTAGAGGGTAGTGTATACAGACTACTATGTTGACAGAGTCAGAATGATACAGTATGAAAACAGGCCCAACGTCCCAGCTACACTACTCCCACCTGCATGCGTTTGGTCTATTTAGGCATGCAGGTGCAGCAGGCAGTGAAGAAAGCCAATGGTATGTTAGCTTTCATCGCAAAAGGATTTGAGTATAGGAGCAGGGAGGTTCTACTTCAGTTGTATAGGGCCTTGGTGAGACCACACCTGGAGTATTGCGTACAGTTCTGGTCTCCAAATCTGAGGAAGGACATTATTGCCATAGAGGGAGTACAGAGAAGGTTCACCAGACTGATTCCTGGGGTGTCAGGACTGTCTTATGAACAAAGACTGGATAGACTCGGTTTATACTCTCTAGAATTTAGGAGATTGAGAGGGGATCTTATAGAAACTTACAAAATTCTTGAGGGGTTGGACAGGCTAGATGCAGGAAGATTGTTCCCTCCTTTGGGGAGGTCCAGGACAAGGGGTCACAGCTTAAGGATAAGGGGGAAATCCTTTAGGACCGAGATGAGGACTTTTTTCACACAGAGAGTGGTGGGTCTCTGGAACTCTCTGCCACTCTGAGGCCAGTTCATTGGCTATATTTAAGAGGGAGTTAGATGTGGCCCTTGTGGCTAAGGGGATCAGGGGGTATGGAGAGAAGGCAGGTACGGGATACTGAGTTGGATGATCAGCCATGATCCTATTGAATGGCGGTGCAGCCTCGAAGGGCCGAATGGCCTACTCCTGCACCTAATTTCTATGTTTCTATATCCATATCCCTTCAAACCCGTCCTATCCACGTACCTGTCTAACCGTTTCTTAAACGTTAGGATAGTCGCAGCCTCAACCACCTTCTCTGGCAGCTTAGAAGGATGAGAGGGGATCTCATTGAAACATATAAGATTGTTAGGGGTTTGGACACGCTAGAGGCAAGAAGCATGTTCCGATTTTGGGGGAGTCCAGAACTAGGGGCCACAGTTTAAGAAAAAGGAGTAAGCCATTTTGAACAGAGACGGGGAAACACTTTTTCCACACAGAGAGTGGCGAGTGTAAAATTCTCTGCCTTAGAGGGCTATGGAGGTGGGTTTCTCTGAATGCTTTCAAGAGAGAGCTAGATAGGGCTCTTAAAAATAGCAGAGTCAGGGGATATGGGGAGAAGGCAGGAACGGGGTACTGATTGGGGATGATCAGCCATGATCACATTGAATGGCTCGAAGGGCCGAATGGCCTACTCCTGCACCTATTTTGTATGTTTCTCTGGATGCTTTCAAGAGCGCTAGATAGGGCTGTTAAAAATAGCGGAGTCAGGGGATATGGGGAGAAGGCAGGAATGGGGTACTGATTGGGGATGATCAGCCATGATCACATTGAATGGCTCGAAGGGCTGAATGGCCTCCTCCTGCACCTATTTTCTATGTTTCTCCGGATGCTTTCAAGAGAGCTAGACAGGGCTCTTAAAAACAGCGGAGTCAGGAGATATGGGGAGAAGGCAGGAATGGGGTACTGACTGGGGATGAATAAGGGGTCGGCCATTTAGAACGGAGATGAGGAAACACTTTTTCTCATAGAGAGTTGTGAGTCTGTGAAATTCTCTGCCTCAGAGGCCGGTTCTCTGGATGCTTTCAAGAGAAAGTGCTCGATAGGGCTCTTAAAGATAGCGGAGTCAGGGGGATATGGGGGAGAAGGCAGGAACGGGGGTACACAAAAGGCTGGAGAAACTCAGCGGGTGCAGCAGCATCTAAGGAGCGAAGGAGATGGGCGACGTTTCGAGGTCGAGACCCTTCTTCAGACTGATTGGGGACGATCAGCCATGATCACATTGAATGGCGGTGCTGGCTCGAAGGGCCGACTGGCCTACTCCTGCACCTATTATCTGAAGAAGGGTTTCGGGCCGGATACGTTGCCCATTTCCTTCGCTCCATAGATGCTGCTGCACCCGCTGAGTCTTTGTCCACCTCCTATTGTCTATTGTTGTATTCCATACATCCAACTGTTAAAAAGTCACCCCTCACATTCCCATTAAATCCTTTCCCCTTCCACCTTAAACCTGGTTCCCGTTGCACCCACTCTGGGCAAGTGACTCTACCCGATCTATTGCTCCAGAGAGAGAGAGAGAGAGAGAGAGAGAGAGAGAAAGAGGAACGCGAGTTAGGGAAAGGCAGCTATTTATAGCGTGCAGGAGAGAGAAAAAGAGAGAATCCCAATCGAAGGAATTTGTCAGGTGCCAGAGTGCTGCAGTATTATGGAGCTACGCAGCAGATGGGGTATTCAGCAGGGAGACAGCTCAAGCCATGACAAGGCAGCAAATTACAACTACCGATTCTTCGCTGTGTGGATGCATTCACCGGGCAGCAACCTAACTGAAGCTTTCAGTGCTGGAATAGCAGATAGCTGGGATTGCATTATAGGTCGCTATCTAACCCAGGTCTCTCGTGTGTCAAACAAGTTTATATTTACATGGCCAAACGCACAACGTGCTGGAGGATCTCAGCCGGTCAGGCGGCAACTGTGGAGGGGGACGGCATTTTGTGTTTGGCGTGCAAATGTGCCAAGCATGGGAGAAACTCCGCGGGTTGGGCAGCAACTGTGGACGGGGATGGACGTTGGACGTTACGGGTCAGGAACTTTCCAAAAACATCTTAACCATATAACAATGACAGCACGGAAACAGGCCCTCTCGGCCCTTCCAGTCCGTGCCGACCATTCATTTTCCCCCTAGTCCCATCTACCTGCACTCAGACCATACCCCTCCATTCCCTTCCCGTCCGTATACCTATCCACTTTACTTTTAAATGTTAAAATCGATCCTGCCTCCACCACTTCTGCAGGAAGATCATTCCACACAGCCACCACTCTCTGAGTAAAGAAGTTCCCCCTCATGTTACCCCTAAACTTCTGTCCCTTAATTCTCATGTCGTGCCCTCTTGTTTGAATCTTCCCGACCCTCAATGGGAAAAGCTTATCCACGTGAACTCTGTCCATCCCTTTCATCATTTTAAAGACCTCAATCAAGTCCCCCATTTAACCTTCTGCGCTCCAAAGAATAAAGACCTAACTTGTTCAACCTTTCTCTGTAACTTAGCTGCTGAAACCCAGGCAACATTCTAGTAAATCTCCTCTGTACTCTCTCTATTTTGTTGACATCCTTCCTATAATTAGGTGACCAAAATTGTACACCATACTCCAGAATTGGTCTCACCAATGCCTTGTATAATTTTAACATTACTTCCCTACTCCTATATTCAATGCTCTGATTTATAAAGGCCAGCACACCAAAAGCTTTCTTTACCACCCTACCCTCAATGGGAAAAGCTTATCCACGTCAACTCTGTCTATCCCTTTCATCATTTTAAAGACCTCAATCAAGTTCCCCCTTAACTTTCTGCGCTCCAAAGAATAAACACCTAACCTTTCTCTGTAACTTAGTTGCTGGAACCCAGGCAACATTCTAGTAAATCTCCTCTGTACTCTTCTGTTAATTTACAAAACATCTTCTTTAGAGGGCCAGCACGGAGGCAGGCCCTTCGGCCCACCGTGTCTACACTGACCAGGATAGGGGGACGGTGGGTGGGGAAGAAATGGCTGATTGCAGGTGGGGCTTGGGGAAGTATAATCTGGGTGAGACGGGGTGGGAGTTGGGTGACCAACTGTCCCGTATCAGCCGGGACATCCCGTACATTGGCCTCCGAGTTGGTTTGTCCCGTCCACGATCGCCCTTCTCCCGTATTTGACTGCTACTACTCGGGTCGAGGGGACCCCACCGGGACTGTCGGGTCGGACGCTGCCTCACCCGTCCCGGCGTAGAGCAGCAGCAGCAGCAGCGCCTCGCACGTGGCCCCGTCGGTCGGTCGGCAGCCCGGGCGACCTTCGGACCCTCGCTGACTGCCGACACCACCATCACCATCACCACCCCTCCTTCTCATGGCCGATCATCGGTTCATGAGTTGGACGTCGTGTGGCCCGGGGCCAAAACCCCTCAGCCGGCCCCCCCCCAGGCTGGGCTTTGTGAGCAGTCCGGCACTCGGGCCAACTCATCGTTCACCCAGCCATGGCCCAGTCCGTCGACGAATTGCCGTCGGGGGGAACTTGTCCCATATTTTGACCGGTTGTCACGTATTTAGGAGCGAGAAATTTGGTGGGAGAGGAGATACATCTAGGTGGTTTAGAGGTGGGGTGAGGACCAGTCACCTAAAATTGCAGCAGCAGAATTTTAAATGCTCGCGAGTATAAATCAGAAAGGCTTAAGCGGGCGCTGCGGAACTGTTTAAAATCTGCTCGGAGCGCCAATTAAAACTGATCGGCAAGATCGGGGAATAAATTAATGACAAGAGTTTGAAGTCCTTGAACAAACAACCGGCAAATGGAAGGCAGGAATCCGATCCATAGGTACAAAGGGCAGAATCAATCCCAGAAACTGTTTGCACACAATAGACAATAGGTGCAGGAGTAGAGGACATTCGGCCCTTCCAGCCAGCACCGCCATTCAATGTGATCATGGCTGACCATCCCCCACTCAGTACCCCGTTCCTGCCTTCTCCACATATCCCCTGACTCCGCTATCTTTAAGAGCCCTATCTAGCTCTCTCTTGAAAGCATCCAGAGAACCGGCCTCCACCGCCCTCTGAGGCAGAGAATTCCACAGACTTACAACTCTCTGTGAGAAAAAGTGTTTCCTCGTCTCCGTTCTAAATGGCCGACCCCTTATTCTTAAACTCTGTGTGTGTGTGGCCCCTGGTTCTGGACTCCCCTAACATCGGGAACACGTTTCCTGCCTCTAGCGTGTCCAGGCCCTTAATAATTCAAATTACCCATAAGTGCCTATTGCATTTTGTCTGTTTATGTATGTGTGTGTATATATGGTCTATGTGTCTATATAGACACACTGAACTGCTCCGCATTTATGCTTATTATATTCTGTTCTGTCGCAGCGAGCAAGAATGTCATTGTCCTATCTGGGACACATGACAATAAACTCACTCTCTCGCTCAACTTGACTTGATAATCTTATATGTTTCAATAAGATCCCGTCTCATCCTTCTAAACTCCAGAGTGTACAAGCCCAGCCGCAACATTCTCTCAGCCGTTTCTTCTCAATCAATCAATCAGATTTATTCATCACATACACAATAAAGTGCAGTGAAATTAAAGGGCCTGTCCCACTTGCATGCGTTTGGCGCGACCACTTCGAAGCGCGGAGTTGTGCGGGGCTGGTCCCGACTTCGCGCGGGGCTCCGAATATCCGACAGTGTCTGAAATCTTCGCGCGTCATACGCAGCCTAGCGTGATGACGTCACCACCCAGCTCCCAAATTCAGTCGGCCCGCCTTCTGCCCAGCTGATTGGTAGTTATGAGGTTACCAATCAGCTGGGGTATAAACCACCTCATATTTCGCTTGGGCAGTTTACACCCCAGCAATATGAACAATGACTTCTCCAATTTCAGGTAGTCCCTGCTTTCTCCCTCCTTCCCCTCCCCAGCTCTCCCACTGCCCACTGTCTCCGCCTCTTCCTTTCTTCTTCCCGCCCCCCCACACCCCCACATCAGTCTGAAGGATGAAGGGGCATCATATAAAATTATAAAAAGGACAGGACAAGCTAGATGCAGGAAAAATGTTCCCAATGTTGGGCGAGTCCAGAACCAGGGGCCACACAGTCTTAGAATAAAAGGGAGGTCATTTAAGACCGAGGTGAGAAAAAACTTTTTCACCCAGAAAGTTGTGAATTTGTGGAATTCCCTGCCACAGAGGGCAATGGAGGCCAAGTCACTGGATGGATTTAAGAGAGAGTTAGATAGAGCTCTAGGGGCTAGTGGAGTCAAGGGATATGGGGAGAAGGCAGGCACGGGTTATTGATAGGGGACGATCAGCCATGATCGCAATGAATGGCGGTGCTGGCTCGAAGGCCTCCTCCTGCACCTATTTCTTATGTTTCTATGTCCCGAAACGTCACATCTATAGAGCGAAGGAATGGGCGACATTCCCGGTCGAGACCCTTCTTCAGAGTCGGCGAAGGAATGGGTGACGTTTTGTCCGAAGAAGGGTCTCGACCCGAAACGTCGCCCATTCCTTCACTCCATAGACGCCGCCTCACCCGCTGAGTTTCTCCAGCGTGGTCACGTACTAGCGAAAGACTTCTATTGCTGTGTTTCAGGACATACGACAATAAAACGCTCTTGACTGGTGAAGGCAGGCACCGGGCACTCAGTTCGATATTCCAGTACACACCAAAGATCCCATAGCGGAGCAAGATAGACCACTCCTGCTAAATGCAATGGGCTGACGTGTAGTACGCAGCTAATTCTATAGGTACGCATCTCACTTTGCGCCATTCACCCGACCTCCACGCGGCCCCTGCTGCCGGTTTGGTCGCGCTTGCCGCGTGCAGGCGCATGCTGGTGGGAACGGCCCTGTACAGGGGATCACCCGACCTCCGCACGGCCCCCCGCTTCTAGTTTGATCGCGTTCATCGCATGGAGTTGCATGCTTGTAGGACAGGCCCTTAAATAGAGTTGAAGTGTTAGCGCAGAGGAGAGTGCAGAGCAGAGAAGGCAGCAGCAGCAGCAGCAAAGACAGCGAGGTTAGAGGTGATTTAACTGCACCCAGAGGAAAGATCACAGCCACTGGCAGCAGAGTATTTACACTGGACAAATGAGTTGACCTATTAACACACAAGCTGTGAATGAGCTCCCACAAGTGGAATGAACGCAATTCGCATCACACCCTTCCTCTTCACCGCTCCCTCCTTAACTCCCTGGTTAATTTGTCCCTTCCCACCCAAACCACCCCCTCCCTTTGCAACCACAAGAAATGCTACACTTGTCGCTTTACCTCTCCCTCTCGTCTCTATCCAAGGACCCAAGCAGTCTTTCCAGGTGCTGCAGAGTTTTGCCTGCACCTCCTCCAACCTCATCTACTGCATCCGCTGCTCCAGGTGTCGGCTGCTCTACATCGGTGAGACCAAACGCAGGCTCGGCGATCACTTCGCCCAACACCTCCGCTCGGTCCGCAATAACCGACCCGATCTCCCGGTGGCTCAGCACTTCAAATCCCCCTCCCACCTCCAATCCCTATCCGACCTTTCTGAGTTTCTCCAGCAATTTTCTCTACCTTCAATTTTCCAGCATCTGCAGTTCCTTCTTGAACATCCGACCTTTCTGTCCTGGGCCCCCTCCACGGCCAGAGTGAGGACCACCGGAAATTGGAGGAGCAGCATCTCATTCTCCGCTTGGGCAGTTTACACCCCATAGCGGTATGAACGTTGACTTCTCCAATTTCAGGTAGTCCCTGCTTTCTCCCTCCTTCCTCTCCCCTTCCCAGCTCTCCCACAGCCCACTGTCTCCACCTCTTCCTTTCTTCTTCCCGCCCCCCCCCACCCCCAACATCGGTCTGAAGGGTCTCAACGCCTATTTCAAGATTCAAGAGAGTTTACTGTCGTGTGTCCCAGATGGGACAATGAAATTCTTGCTTTGCTTCAGCACCAACAGACTTCTAGAAGGCATGAATACGGAACAGGTCAGCATGTCCGTATACCATTGTGTAGATATATACGCACATGAATAAATAAAACTGATGAAGTGCAAATAACAGATAATGGGCTATTAATGTTCAGAGTTTTGTTTGAGTTTGAGTTTGAGTTTAATATCAAAGTCAAGTCAAAAGTCAAACAAACTTTATTGTCATTTAGAAATACATCGATATATGCAGTTCCAAACGGAATTACGTTGCATTTGGCTCCACGTGCAACACGATAATTAACAGATGGATAAACATGGATAAAAAGGATAAATAGACAATGGTGGCAGCCCATTACATGGCATTCAGGAGTCTGATGGCTCGTGGGTAGAAGCTGTTGCAGAACCTTGATGTTCTGCTCCTTATGCTGCGATATCTTTTGCCCGAGGGCAGCAGACTGAACAGACCGTAATGGAGATGTGTGGGGTCTTTTATAATACTGCTGGCCTTAGACACGCAACGTTTGGTCGCAATATCCCCGATTGAGGGGAGAGAGGTCCCGATGATTTTTTCCACTGTCCTCACCACTCTCTGCACGGACTTCCAGTCGGAGGCTTTACAGTCCCCAAACCCGACAGAGATACAGCTGGTCAAAATACTCTCTATGGTGCCCCTGTAGAAAGTGGTGAGGATGGGATGGGGGAGGTGAGCTCTTCTCATCCGGCGCAGAAAGTGCAACCGCTGCTGCGCTCTCTTAACTGTTGATGAGGTGTTATTCGACCAGGTCAGACTGTTGGTGATCTGCACCCAAGGAACGTATCCTGATGGCTGTGGGGAAGTAGCTATTCCTGAACCTGGTCGTTGCAGTCTTCAGGCTCCTGTACCTTCTACCTGAAGGTAGCGGGGAGATGAGTGTGTCCCAGGGTGGTGTGGGTCCTTGATGATGCTGCCAGCCTTTTTGAGGCAGCGACTGCGGTAGATCCCCTCGATGGAAGGAAGGTCAGAGCCGATGATGGACTGGGCAGTGTTTACTGCTTTTTATAGTCTTGTCCTTCACTCCGTAGATGCTGCTTTGCCCGCTGAGGTTCTCCAGCATAGCTAGGATCTGGAGTCACCATTTGGCCCTTCACGATCTCGCAGGTCTTTTAGATCAGTCACGTCAGTCCCGTTTCCCGCAACCCCGTCAGCTATTTCAAGACCATCTGTGGTGTTTGAGGCTCGTCTAGACACGCTAGACGGGGAAAGCCAAGCAGAGAAGGAAAAGAATAGCCCGATCTGCAGTCTTTACCATTTTTAACGATTTCTTCCAAGCAAAATACCACTATAAATATGATAAATAACAGCTGTTTTAATTCCTGCTCTAGTTGACACTGGGGATGCAAATTGAAACAGTCTTCTCTCAAACGGTAGAAACAAGGGAACCGCAGATGCCAATACGTGCACAAAAGGGCACAAAGTGCTGGAGTAACTCAGCGGGTCAGGCAGCTGTTTCGGGTCGGGACCCTTCTTCAGACGGCCTGAAGATGGGCTCCGCAGATTCTCCAGAGAGATTCTCAGCCGCCAGTCCCCCGCTCAGTTACTCCAGCTTTTTTTTTGTGTCCACCATCTCCCGGGATGCTTCAGAAGGAAGTGCAGATGCTGCAAAATTGTAGGTAGACGGAAACCCTGGAGAAACTCAGCGGGTGAGGCAGCGTCTATGGGGCGAAGGAAATGGGCGGCGCTTCGGGTCGAGACCCTTCTTCAGGCTGAGAGTCCAGGGGAGAGGAAAAGGAGAGATGTGGATGCTGAGGTGGAGAAATATAGAACATATGGAGGAAAGATATGCAAAAAAAAGAGAGGGGGCGAGGGGGAGAGAGAGGGGGCGAGGGGGAGAGAGAGGGGGCGAGGGGGAGAGAGAGGGGGCGAGGGAGAGAGAGAGGGGGCGAGGGAAAGAGAGAGGGGGCGAGGGAGAGAGGGGGCGAGAGAGAGAGGGGGCGAGAGAGAGAGGGGGCGAGAGAGAGAGAGGGGGCGAGAGAGAGAGAGGGGGCGAGAGAGAGAGAGGGGGCGAGAGAGAGAGAGGGGGCGAGAGAGAGAGAGGGGGCGAGAGAGAGAGAGGGGGCGAGAGAGAGAGAGGGGGCGAGAGAGAGAGAGGGGGCGAGAGAGAGAGAGGGGGCGAGAGAGAGAGAGGGGGCGAGAGAGAGAGAGGGGGCGAGAGAGAGAGAGGGGGCGAGAGAGAGAGAGGGGGCGAGAGAGAGAGAGGGGGCGAGAGAGAGAGAGGGGGCGAGAGAGAGAGAGGGGGCGAGAGAGAGAGAGGGGGCGAGAGAGAGAGAGGGGGCGAGAGAGAGAGAGGGGGCGAGAGAGAGAGAGGGGGCGAGAGAGAGAGAGGGGGCGAGAGAGAGAGAGGGGGCGAGAGAGAGAGAGGGGGCGAGAGAGAGAGAGGGGGCGAGAGAGAGAGAGGGGGGCGAGAGAGAGAGAGGGGGCGAGAGAGAGAGAGAGGGGGCGAGAGAGAGAGAGAGAGGGGGCGAGAGAGAGAGAGAGGGGGCGAGAGAGAGAGGGGGCGAGAGAGAGAGGGGGCGAGAGAGAGAGAGGGGGCGAGAGAGAGAGAGAGGGGGGCGAGAGAGAGGGGGGGCGAGGGGGAGAGGGGAGGCGAGGGGGGAGAGAGGACGCGAGGGGGAGAGAGGGCTGCGAGCGAGAGAGAGAGGGGGCGAGAAAGAGAGAGAGGGGGCGAGAGAGAGAGAGGGTGAGAGAGAGAGAGGGGGCGAGCGAGAGAGAGAGGGGGCGAGAGAGAGAGAGAGGGGGGCGAGAGAGAGAGAGAGGGGGCGAGAGAGAGAGAGAGGGGGCGAGAGAGAGAGAGAGGGGGCGAGAGAGAGAGAGGGCGCGAGCGAGGGGGGGGGGGGGCGCGAGGGAGATCACCTCTCATCCTCCTACACACCAAGTAATAGTCGGAGCCTCCCTAACCTCAAGTCCTGGCAACACCGTCGCAAACCTCAAGTCCTGGCAACATCCCCGTTATTCCTGAGAATAAAAGCTCCCTGCGCTGCGATCAACAGGAAAAGGCGGAAATCTGCAGACACGGGCCCTAAGAAAAGTTGTGCACTGTTATCTCAGCGTACGTGACCATTATAAACCAGAGAAGGGAGACAGAAACGCTGGAGAAACTCAGCGGGTGAGGCATCATCCACTTGGAGCGAAGGAATAGGCGACGTCTCGGGTCGAGACCCTGCTTCAGACTGATGTGGGGGCGGGAAGAGACAGTGGGCTGTGGGAGAGGTGGGAAGGGGTGGGGAAAGAGGGAGAAAGCAGGGACTACCTGAAATTGGAGAAGTTAACATTTGTACCGCTGGGATGTAAACTACCCAAGCGGAATACGAGGTGCTGCTCCTCCAATTCACGGTAGTGGGCCTCACTCTGGCCATGGGGGAGGCCCAGGACAGAAAGGTCGGATTGGGATTGGGAGGGGGAGTTGAAGTGCTGAGCCACAAGGGAGGTCAATGTTCATACCACTGGGGTGTAAACCACCTCATATTTCGCTCTGATAGTTTACACCCCAGCGGTACGAACATCGACTTCTCCAATTTCAGATAGTCCCTGCTTTCTCCCTCCTTCCCCTCCCCAGCTCTCCCACAGCCCACTGTCTCCGCCTCTTCCTTTATTCTTCCCCACCACCCCACCCCCCCCCCCACCCCCACCCCCACATCCAAAGATCCTATGGCGGAGGAGGGAAGGACATTACTGACATAGAGGGAGTGCAGAGAAGGTTCACCAGACTGATTCCTGGGATGTCAGGACTGTCTTATGAACAAAGACTGGATAGATTTGGTTTTGACTCGCTAGAATTTAGGAGATTGAGAGGGGATCTTATAGAAACGTACAAAATTCTTAAGGGGTTGGACAGGCTAGATGCAGGAAGATTGTTCCCGATGTTGGGGAGGTCCAGGACAAGTGGTCACGGCTTAAGGATAAGGGGGAAATCCTTTAGGACCGAGATGAGAAGGGCTTTTTTCACACAGAGAGTGGTGGGTCTCGAAGGGCCGAATGGCCTACTCCTGCACCTAATTTCTATGTTTCTATGTTTGACCCGAAACGTCACCTATTCCTTCGGGGTCTCGACCCGAAACGTCACCTATTTCTTTTGGGTCGCGACATGAAACGTCACCTATTTCTTTGGGGTCTCGACCCGAAACGCCACCTATTTCTTTGGGGTCTCGACCCGAAACGCCACCTATTTCTTTGGGGTCTCGTCCTGAAACGTCACCTATTTCTTTGGGGTCGAGACCTGAAACGTCACCTATTTCTTTGGGGTCTCCTCCCGAAACGCCACCTATTTCTTTGGGGTCGAGACATGAAACATCACCTAATTCTTTGGAGTCTCGACCCGAAACGTCACCTATTTCTTTGGGGTCTCGACCCGAAACGCCACCTATTTCTTTGGGGTCTCGTCCTGAAACGTCACCTATTTCTTTGGGGTCTCCTCCCGAAACGTCACCTATTTCTTTGGGGTCTCCTCCCGAAACGCCACCTATTTCTTTGGGGTCGAGACCTGAAACGTCACCTATTTCTTTGGGGTCTCCTCCCGAAACGTCACCTATTTCTTTGGGGTCTCCTCCCGAAACGCCACCTATTTCTTTGGGGTCGAGACATGAAACATCACCTAATTCTTTGGAGTCTCGACCCGAAACGTCACCTATTTCTTTGGGGTCGAGACATGAAACGTTATCTATTTCTTTGGGGTCTCGACCCGAAACGCCACCTATTTCTTCGCTCCATAGATGCTGCCTCACCCGCTGAGTTTCTCCAGCGTTTTTGTCTACCTTTGCTTTTTTCCAGCCTGTGCAGTTCCTTCTTAAACTACAAACCAGCGCGTCGCACACAGCGGCTCTGGGTGCCGGGATCGCCGGTCGGCGTGGACTCGGTGGGCAGTTTCTGCGCTGTATCTCTACACTAAACACGGAGAGGTGACGTTTTCGGGCCGGCACCAATGACAACACAACACTATGTAACGCTGAATAGAGTTCCACCGCCATAGACGGAGGGATTAGTCTGCCGCTTCGAGTTCACTCACCAGCCAGGGCAGCCTAGTAGTGTGGGGGAACAGCTCTCAACTCCGCTGGCACTGTGCAGCCTGCTCTTCAGGATTAGCTTCATTCCAAAGTTCCAAGACAAAGGAGCCACCTTAACTTCAAAAGCAGCACCGAACGCCAGGCCCAGCAAACAGGATAAGGGCCCAAAGATCAGATCAGTTTTAAATGCAGCAGAAAGCCTGCAACCAGCCGACTGGATTAAAAAAAAAATAAAAGAAACAACAATTCAACTGAGCCGTGGAAACATCCAGGG
Source organism: Raja brachyura (assembly GCA_963514005.1). The sequence continues at coordinate 123,087 of CAUPSL010000517.1, forward strand.
AAGAATTCCAATTGGATTAACAGTCGGAGAGCCTGCCAACGCTCAGGCTGCGGAATACTGGGCTGAGGGTGGGCCGCTGCCAGCAGGAAGTGGGAATGTAATCAGCGGCTGTGGTGTGCCTCACTCAGCCCGGGTGGAAGAATTTCCACACACCCCACACCTTGAGCAAGACACATTCTCCGCCACGAGCTGCAGCCTTGCAAAGCAAAAAGACACAAAGTGCTGGAGTAACGCAGCGGGCCAGAACAGAGATCCTATCAGCGAGCAAGATGGCCCACTCGACGAAAAAGACGTAGTACGGTCCTGGGCAGATTTAATTCTCGGCCCCATTTCCGTAACCAGCCTCCATCTCCGCACCAAAGATCCCGTAGGATACTAGTGCGGATTCGGAAGCCGGTTACGGAAACATCCTCGTAAAAACCAAAGTTATTTAACCATAACCCAGGAAGAGGTTAGAGATTACATATAACCATATAACAATTCCAGCACGGAAACAGGCCCTTCCAGTCCCTGCCGACCATTTATTTCCCCCTAGTCCCATCTACCTGCACTCAGACCATACCCCTCCATTCCCTTCCCGTCCGTATACCTATCCACTTTACTTTTAAATGTTAAAATCGATCCTGCCTCCACCACTTCTGCTGGAAGCTCATTCCACACAGCCACCACTCTCTGAGTAAAGAAGTTCCCCCTCATGTTACCCCTAAACCTCTGTCCCTTAATTCTCATGTCATGCCCTCTTGTTTGAATCTTTCCTACCCTCAATGGGAAAAGCTTATCCACGTCAACTCTGTCTATCCCTTTCATCGTTTTAAAGACCTCAATCAACTCCCTCCTCAACCTTCTGCGCTCCAAAGAATAAAGACCTAACTTGTTCAACCTTTCTCTGTAACTTAGTTGCTGGAACCCAGGCAACATTCTAGTAAATCTAGTAAATTTGGTAAAAATCTCCTCCTCATTTTCAGAATTTTGATTTATTAACACAAACTGTTCCCCCGCAACGTTGATTACACTGCGAGTCGGGTCGGGTCCAGTTACCAAAATGGATGAAAAAAAGGCCCACGTTCCTCTCCGTTGCGTACTACACGTCAGCCCATTGCATTTAGCAGGAGTGGTCTCTCTTGCTCCGCTATGGGATCTTTGAGCAGCATAATCAAGGACCAGTCTCACCCTAGTCACCCCCTCTTCTCCCCTCTCCCCGGCAAGAGATACAGAAGTGCGAAAACGCACGCACACCTCCAGATTCAGGGGCAGTTTCTTTCCAGCTGTTATCAGGCACCATCCTATCACCAAGTAGAGAGCGGTCCTGACCTCCCATCGACCACATTGCACATCCATCTACCTCTGCAATTGGATCCTCGACTTCCTCATCCACAGACCACAGTCTGTTCGTATTGGTGGAAATGTGTCAGACTCGAGAACAATCAGCACGGGAAAACCTCAGCCCCCTGCTGTACTCACTCTATACTCATGACTGCGTAGCTAGGTATAGCGTAAACTCCATCATCAAGTTTGCTGACGACACCACTGTTGTGGGACGTATCACTGATGGGGATGAGTCAGAGTATAGAAGAGAGATCGAGCAACTGTCCATATGGTGCCAGCACAACAACCTGGCCCTCAACACCAGCAAAACCAAGGAACTGATTGAGGACTTTAGAAGGAGTAGGATGGGGACCCAGTGTCCTGTTTATATCAACTGGTCGATGGTTGAAAGGGTCAAGAGCTTCAAATTCCTGGGCGTGCACATCTGTGAAGATCTTTCCTGGTCCAAGAACACAGATGCAATTATTAAGAAAGCTCATCAGCGCCTCTACTTCCTGAGAAGATTACGGAGAGTCGGTCTGTCAAGGAGGACTCTCTCTAACTTCTACAGGTGCACAGTAGAGGGCTTGCTGACCGGTTGCATCGTGG